>WNWK01052571.1:0-12141 GCA_009830355.1 Cherax destructor
TTACCTTTGTAACTGTCATGATTATGACCAGCTCTACCTGGAGCTCATTATCTTTGCAACTTGTCATGATTGTGACCAGCTCTACCTGGAGCTCATTAACTTTGCAACTTGTCATGATTGTGACCAGCTCTACCTGGAGCTCATTACCTTTGCAACTTGTCATGATTGTGACCAGATCTAGTTCATTACCGCTGTAACTTGTTCAGCTATCAAAATTTTGGAGTCCAGTCTCTGGACCAATTATGTACCTCTGTACTACCTTCAATGGTAAGACAGCTGAACCGTTTACACCGACAGCTGGTGTACCTCAGGGCTCGTGTCTTAGCCCGATATTATTCAATATATATGTCAATGATTTACCTCAACCAGAATATAATGGTACAATTATTACCCAATTTGCTGATGATGTAATTCACGTAGTTTCGTCCACCCTGTCACAGGTAAATATAAGTACGAGAGGGTTATAATAATATAATAATAATATCTTTATTTACTACAAGTACATGTACATGGTATATAGGCATACTACATACTACTATATAGAAAGTCCTTTTATGCTGAGCATTTCGATAGAAAAATTAATACTGAACTACGTAGAACAGCGAACTGGGAGAGGAAATGGCGTATTACTACTAACCCAGACAAAGTTCTCATCAGTACAATAGGTTGTTTTTCCTCCACCATTGAAGATAAAGGGGGTATCTCCATCAGAGATATACCTACAGCCATTCATAATCCTAACAAGATACTGGGTTATGAGATAGACAGGCTACTTCACTCCACTTCCCATGTCAACAAAAAGATAAATGAAGCTAAAGCTCGACTTTCCACTCTATTCAGGTTTAAATCAGCTCCATCTCACGTGAAAAAAACACCTGTATAAGATGATGATAAGACCCTTACTTGAATATCCGTGTGTGCCTTTGTCATTAACAACAAAAACAAACATGCTTCAACTACAACGAATTCAGAACAAAGCACTCCGTTTATGCAACGTCCCAACAATTCCAGGAAGAGCTTCTGAAAATTGACCTCTGTCTGGAAAATCTTCCAACTCCTGCCCCCAACATCTTGCTACTGGGGATTTCAACCTAAGGCACCTAAAATGGAGGAGCAGTGCAAACAATGTGGTAGCAGAGATAACCCCAGGAGGCAGCTCAGATGAAAACTCGAACACAAATGAACTTTTAAATCTCTGCACCAAATTCACCTTAAACCAGCAAATAGTAGTAATAGCACACAAAATGCTGATAAAGGAATAACAGGAAAAGTTGGTAGATGGATTTATAATTTCCTAACACATAGAACACAAAGAGTAGTAGTCAACAGAGTAAAGTCTGAGGCAGCTACTGTGAAAAGCTCTGTTCCACAAGGCACAGTACTTTGCTCCCATCCTATTCCTCATCCTCATATCAGACATTGACAGGGATATAAGCCACAGTGCTGTGTCTTCCTTTGCAGATGACACCCGAATCTGTATGACAGTGTCCACCGTTGAAGACACTGCAAGACTCCAAGCAGACATAAACCAAATCTTTAAATGGGCTGCAGAAAACAATATGAAGTTCAATGATGAGAAATTTCAATTACTCAGATACGGAAAACGTGAAGAAATTAAAATCTCATCGGAGTACAAAACTAATTCCAACCACACAATAGAGCGAAAAACTAATGTCAAAGACCTGGAGTGTTCATGTCAGAGGATCTCACCTTCAAGGACCATAACAATGTAGCAATTGCATCTGCTCGAAAAATGACAGGATGGATAATGAGAACCTTCAAAACCAGGGATGCCAAGCCCATGTTGACACTTTACAGATCGCTTGTTCTATCTAGGCTGGAATATTGCTGCACACTAACTGCACCTTTCAAGGCGGGTGAAATTGCTGACCTTGAAAATGTGCAGAGAACCTTCACGGCACGCATAAGTGCGATAAACCACCTCAACTACTGGGAACGTTGAAGTTCCTAAACCTGTACTTCTAGAACGCAGGCGGGAGAGATACATTATTATATACACATGGAAAATTCTCGAGGGCTTAGTACCAAACTTGCACACAAAAATCACTCCTACAAAGCAAAAGACTCGGCAGGCGATGTAACATTCCCCAATGAAGAGCAGGGTGCCACTAGCACGTTGAGGGACAACACAATAAGTGTGAGGGGCCCAAGATTGTTCAACTGCCTCCCAGCATACATCAGGGGGATTACCAACAAGCCCCTGGCTGTCTTCAAGCAGGCACTGGACAGGCACCTCAAGTCGGTACCTGATCAGCCGGGCTGTGGTTCGTACGTTGGACTGCGTGCGGCCAGCAGTAACAGCCTGGTTGATCAGGCTCTGGTCCAACAAGAGGCCTGGTCACGGACCGGGCCGCGGGGCGTTGACCCCTGGAATTCTCTCCCGGTAGACTCCAGGTACAAGATTAGATAATACGCTGGACCTCATCTTCACCAACAATGATGATCTGATACGAAATGTTATCATATCAAAAACAATATATCAGATCACAACATAATAGAGGTCCAGACATGCATCGGGGAGCCCCAGATCAACAAAATGTGATCAGCGCGAGAGAGCCTTCTCCAAATTCAACTTCAATAACAAAACATAAGATGGGACCAAGTAAGCCAAGTCCTAAATGATATACAATGGGAAGATAGCCTAAGCATCACGGATCCTAACCAATGTCTAGAACAAATTAACTCTGTGGCACTTGAGGTTTGCTAAAGATAAGATAAGATAAGATTTCTTCGGATTTTTAACCCCGGAGGGTTAGCCACCCAGGATAACCCAAGAAAGTCAGTGCGTCATCGAGGACTGTCTTTCTTATTTCCATTGGGGTCCTTGATCTTGTCCCCCAGGATGCGACCCACACCAGTCGACTAACAACCCAGGTACCTATTTGCTGCTAGGTGAACATGACAACAGGTGTAAGGAAACACGTCGAAATGTTTCCACCCGCCGGGAATCGAACCCGGGCCCTCCGTGTGTGAAGCGAGAGCTCAAGCCACCAGACCACTGGGCTCAAGGCAAATTCCCTTAAGAAAAAGGAGGAAAAGATGCAAACTAGAAAGAGAGAGGCGCTCCCTATACAGGCGAAGGCAAAGAATAACGGAGCGGCTACAAGAGGCCAATATATCTGAAATACGAAGGGAGACACTAGTCAGAGAAATAACAAACATCGAATTAAAACTAAAGAAATCTTACAGGAATCAAGAAATGCGGGAAGAACTAAAAGCCAAAAACGAAATTGAAAGAAACCCAAAGTATTTCTTTTCTTATGCAAAGTCAAAGTCGAGAACACCAACCAGTATTGGGCCCCTACTTAAACGGGACGGGTCCTACACAGATGACAGCAAGGAAATGAGTGAGTTACTTAAGTCCCAGTATGACTCAGTTTTGGGGCCGCTAACCAGACTGAAAATCGAAGACTTAAATGATCGAAGACCTAAATGATTTTTTTATGAGATGCCACAGAACTTGACTGACGCATGCCTATCTGACATCACCCTGACGCCAAATGACTTCGAAAAGGCAATAAATGACATGCCCATGCCTCCGCTCCAGGCCCAGACTCATGGAACTCCGTGTTCATCAAGAACTGCAAGAAGCCCCTATCACGTGCTTTTAACATCCTATGGAGAGGAGCATGGACACTGGGGTCGTCCCGCAGTTACTAAAAACAACAGACATAGCCCCACTCCACAAAGGCGGCAGTAAAGCAATAGCAAAGAACTACAGACCAATAGCGCTAACGTCCCATATCATAAAAATCTTTGAAAGGGTTCTAAGAAGCAAGATCGCCACTCATTTAGATAATCATCAATTACACAACCCAGGGCAGCACGGGTTTAGAGCAGGTCGCTCCTGTCTGTCCCAACTACTGGACCGATACGACCAGGTTCTAGATGCTCTAAAAGACAAACAGAATGCAGATGTTATATACACAGACTTTGCAAAAGCCTTTGACAAGTGTGACCATGGTGTAATAGCACACAAAATGCGTGATAAAGGAATAACAGGAAAAGTTGGTAGATGGATCTATAATTTTCTAACAAGTAGAACACAAAGAGTAGTAGTCAACAGAGTAAAGTCTGAGGCAGCTACTATGAAAAGCTCTGTTCCACAAGGCACAGTACTCGCTCCCATCCTGTTCCTCATCCTCATATCGGACATAGACAGGGATATAAGCCACAGTGCCGTGTCTTCCTTTGCAGATGACACCCGAATCTGTATGACAGTGTCCACCGTTGAAGACACTGCAAGACTCCAAGCAGACATAAACCAAATCTTTAAATGGGCTGCAGAAAACAATATGAAGTTCAATGATGAGAAATTTCAATTACTCAGATACGGAAAACGTGAGGAAATTAAAATCTCATCGGAGTACAAAACTAATTCCAAACACACAATAGAGCGAAAAACTAATGTCAAAGACCTGGGAGTGATCATGTCAGAGGATCTCACCTTCAAGGACCATAACACCGTAGCAATCGCATCTGCTAGAAAAATGACAGGATGGATAATGAGAACCTTCAAAACCAGGGATGCAAAGCCCATGTTGACACTTTACAAATCGCTTGTTCTATCTAGGCTGGAATATTGCTGCACACTAACTGCACCTTTCAAGGCGGGTGAAATTGCTGATCTTGAAAATGTGCAGAGAACCTTCACGGCACGCATAACTGCGATAAACCACCTCAATTACTGGGAACGCTTGAAGTTTCTAAACCTGTACTCCCTAGAACGCAGGCGGGAGAGATACATTGTTATATACACGTGGACAATTCTCGAGGGATTAGTACCAAATTTGCACACGAAAATCACTCCCTACGAAAGCAAAAGACTCGGCAGGCGATGTAACATCCCCCCAATGAAAAGCAGGGGTGCCACGAGCACGTTGAGGGACAACACAATAAGTGTCAGGGGCCCAAGATTGTTCAACTGCCTCCCAGCATACATAAGGGGGATTACCAACAAACCCCTGGCTGTCTTCAAGCAGGCACTGGACAGGCACCTAAAGTCGGTACCTGACTAGCCAGGCTGTGGCTCGTACGTTGGACTGCGTGCGGCCAGCAGTAACAGCCTGGTTGATCAGGCTCTGGTCCAACATGAGGCCTGGTCACAGTCCGGGCCGCAGGGGCGTTGACCCCTGGAATTCTCTCCAGGTAAACTCGAGGTAATGTTCGACTTGATCAATTGAAAAAGCAACAACTATATTCAATGCAAGACTTGTATCTTCCAGACAGAGAACATCCTACATATTTTGCAAATACCACCGATTATATTATTAATACAGCACCTCACAGAACCCAGCAGATGACCCTCCACCAGCGAGTGAGAAGATTTATACATAAGGATGACTTTCAAAGACCCAAGATCCTGAGTGACCTTCCAGATGACCCAGATGCATGGGTAATACCAGAACCTCTTTATGTCTTGTGATACTACCTCTAACCCAAGTTCTGGTGATTTCTGTTTATACTTATCAGCCATTATACTTAATTATGTCAGTGATAATTATATGTTGGACACCACCTCTGTAAAGCAAGCCGGCCTTTTTTATCCTTCCTCCACACCAAACCCCCATTTTTCCCAATTTCCATCCTTACCTATCCTTCTTCCTTCCCCATCTTACCAAAGCTCTGGTCAAAAAGTCAAGTTACACTGGCCAGTGGTATACGTTGCAATGATGAGTTCTTGCTGTGGCTATGTCAATGATCTCCAATGAACATCAATGACACTGGGTGAGTGATGGTTTAATAATCGTGTACTCTCTTCTCTTCCCTTCTAATCAGTCCCATACCAAAATACAGTCCACTAAAATTAACAACACCGTAACTATTGGTGTTATATATTTTACTTTATTAAAACTGGTCCAGAGCGATGTGGGTTTAGAGTGAGAATATCGAAGGTATCCCTTGGACGCAACCAGGACGACTTAAGTTTTCTCACACCTCGCGGGAGTGACTGTGGTAAATATTAGTCGGTCACCTCCCGTTGAGATTATCTGTTTGTAAGTGGCGGTGAAGTCCATACAGGTAGTCTCATAATTCCCCACACTGTATGTGTTGTTGCAGGGGTTGAGTCTTAGCTCCTGGCTTCGCCTCTTAACTTACCACTTTGCCAGCTTCACTTGCTATTATCCCTGTGAACACTATCATATCTGCTCTTAAAACAATATATGGAGTGTCTGCACATCATGGTCGAGGTCATTCCACTTGTGGGTCACCCTGAGACTGAAGAAATACTTCCTGACATCCCTGTGACTCATGTGTCTTACCCTGAGACTGAAGAAATACTTCCTGACATCCCTGTGACTCATGTGTCTTACCCTGAGACTGAAGAAATACTTCCTGACATCACTGTGATTCATGTGTCTTATCCTGAGACTGAAGAAATACTTCCTGACATCCCTGTGACTCATGTGTCTTACCCTGAGACTGAAGAAATACTTCCTGACATCCATGTGACTCATGTGTCTTACACTCCCAGTTGTGTCACAGTAATTATTTCACAAATCTCAAACAGTTCATTACTGTTTGTTAGAAATGCACCGCATGATAGTCACTTTCTTTGTACCTAACTGTTATGCAGGGTTCTGCATAACATGAATATACATATACTACATATATATAGTGGTGAAGGTGTCATAATTTCAGGAAGTAGGTCTTAAACTAATAATAATGTATAAACCTTGAGATAAATGTTAAACCTAATTTTAGAAATACAGTATGCACCTTGTGAGTAATGTAAAATAGTTGCTGTTATTCTGTTTGTCCTGGTTCTTTCATAACCTTTTATCTACGGAACTAGTCTGCAGTTTCTTACATGGTGTTGATTCCCTGCTGGACGTCGATCACCATGCCCAGCCCTTCTAGGGCAGGGTAGGTGCCAAGGCTGGAGCTTGCTACCATCTGCGGCTCGCAAGTCTGCCCTTCCCATCAGCCTCCTTGGGGCGGGGAAGGTGGCAGACCAGAGAGGCCTAGCGTTTATCTACCACCTGCCTCGTGCAGGTGGGGGAATATGGCTAGGCCTGGGGCCATTTGGTCCCGCCGCTGAGGGTACCCTTCCCATGGGAGACTTTGGTCTCTGCTACTCCCACGCCAGGGAGCCGGAGCCGGGTCGCCATCTGGTAAAGACCCGGGCCGGGAATTTCCCGGTGAATCAACACCTCCTCCCTGCTGGTGTTACATAGTCCAAAATGAACCTGACATGTTGAAGAAGATATCTGGAACAACTCTTCATGGGGGTTTACTGAACACTGCTTTTTCATTTGACAGTCCAGCACTTGTTAGGTGCTGATGGAAAATAAACAAACAAATAAAACAATCAGCTGTACAGTGATTTACAGGAATGGTATATTCCCTTCAAAAAATTTCTTTCTTCAATTCTATGGTTGATAAAACTTAGGTGTCTGTTAAGATGTTTTATTTTTTAACGTTGTTTATAAAAGTAGATAATATTAATATAAATTACTTAAAAACCTCAAACATTTTATATAAAACTTTATAGTGTTTACTAACATTATTATCATTTAATTTTACCTTAAGAAAGAAAAAGTTATATTAATTACGATAAGCAAATAATTTAATTTATAATTATCTCACATTTTGCTAAATTTTCTGTCACTCGAACATAGACTAAACCAATATAACAAGTACGTATACCTGGAGAGCGTTTCGAGGGTCACCGCCCCCGCGGCCCAGTCGGTGACCAGGCCTCATGGTGGATGAGAGCCTGATCAACCAGGCTGTTACTGTTGGCCGCACGAAAACCGAAGTACGAACCACGGCCCAGCTGGTAAGTAAGTTTATTCAGGTTAACATAAATACAGTGACATAGATTATCATACATAGCAGCATATGTGTAGAGAATCACTCAGGATAACCAAAAAAAGTCACTCAGTGACTTATTTCCATTGGGGTCCTTTTTACCTTATTATTATAATATAAAGTAGATAATATCTTATTATTCTATAAAGGAGATAATATCTTATAATTATACTATAAAGGATATACTATATATTACTAGGAATAAGGGAAGATTACATGTGTGCTAGCAAAAAACTCACCTTAGTAGTAATAAGTAATGGTTATAACTGACCATAATTTTTAAATGTTAGTTTGCTGAGTAGGTTAGGAGGGGAGATGAATTTTGAGGGTTGGTGGAGTGGGGTGTTGGGAGGGGCTGGGGTATTATGGGGGTTGCGAGGTGGTGGAATGATAGGGGAAAACCAACAATTAAGGATTTTTTTTACGCGACTGGGCAGGGAAGATGCACGATTTAGGTTTGGGTATCAAAGGTATTTGGAGGGTTTGTTGCAGGGTCTAGTGGGAGTGGGGGGGGCTGGTAGGGGTGAGGAAAGGGAAGGGGTGAGGGCGGCATTGCAGGAGTTACAGAATGAGAGGTTTCAGGCGCTGAGGTTGAGAAGTGGCAGGGAAGAGGTATTGTGGGGAGATAAAGTGTCTTCTGTTGTGCTGAGAAGGTTTAGGAAACGAAGGGAGGTAATGACGATTGGTGTGATTGAGGTAGATGAGGGTATGGGGGGTATGATGTTGGGAATGTGTTACAAACAACGGAAGCAATGGGAGGGTATGGGGAAGTGTGGTTTGGGAAAAAAATATAAGGAACAGGAGGAATTGAAAGAGGGGGAAGGGGAAATTTTGGGACATATTATTGAGAGAGTGACAGAGGAGGAAAGGGAAGAGTAAGAGGTAATTATAATGAAGGAGGAAGTGTGGGAGGCAGGATGGGAAAAACGCCTGGGATAGATGGGTTACCTGGGGAGTTACATGTTCAGTTTTGGGATGTGTTGAGAGAGGTGTTGGTGAAAGTGTTTAATGATATGAAGGAGGGAGGAGTAATGGAGGAAATGGTAAGGACGGGGGTGGGGGTATTGGTGCCAAAGAGGGGAGGGTGCGAGAAGTTTTCATGATTATAGAGTAATAATGTTGATGAGTACAGATTATAAGATTTATGCAAAGATTTTGGAAAACAGGTTGAGGAGGAGAATTGGGATCTGGTTACATGGGGGAACAATATGGTATACCGGGTAGGAGTATGAGACATGGGCACAGAAGAATTAAGTTTTTTTTTGAGGAATCTACTGAGGGAGGGGTGTTAGGTCTGGATTGGGCTACGGCATATGATAGGGTTAATAGGAAGGTATTATTTGATGTCATGAAGCGCATGGGTTTTAGGGGTGAGGTGGTGGGTTGGGTAAAGCAATTGTATGAGAATGCGGTAATGAGGATTCAGATAAATGGACGGTTAGGGTGGGAAATTAGGATGGAAAAGGGTATACGTCAGGGTTGTCCGTTGTCTCAACAATTATTTGCTATTTTACAGGAACCGTTTTATAGGTTAGTTGAGAGGGGGGGAGGAGCACAGGGGGAGGGGATGCGTGTAGGGGCAGAGGTCATAGGTTATGTTGATGACACAAATCTGTTAGTTACATCTGTAGAAAGCCTGAGGTGGGTAGGTGAGATAGTGGTGAGGTTTAGTGTGTTAACGGGTATGGAAGTGAATAAACGTAAGTCATTGTTGCTAGAGGTGGGAGGGTGGGTGTTGGGAACGTTGGGGGAGAGAGAGGGTTGGTCATGTGTTCGTGTTTTGAAGGTTTGTGGTATAATTTTCAGTAATGATTTAGGGAGGGCCAGGGAGGAGAATTCGAAGGGGGTAGTGAATAGGGCTTTAGGTAGGATGAAGGGTTGGGGTTCCAAGGAAGTTACTTTATTGCAAAGGGTGGTAGTGATTAATGTTCTGATTTATAGTAAACTTTGGTACAGAGTGGGAGTTTTTCCTCTAGTTGAGGAAGACGTGCGCAGACTGGAAAAAGGTGTTTTAAGGTTTATATGGGGGAGGGGTAGGCATTGGTTAAGTAGGGAGGTGGTTGAAATGAGAGTGAAGTGGGGAGGTTTGGGTTTGGTTCCTTTGAGAAGGCGCCTGAGAAGTGTTTTTCTGAAGCAAGAGTTTTTGCTGATGGGAGGTAAGGGGGGGTAGGAAAATAGGGGGTAATGAAGGAAGTGAGGAAATGGTGGAGGGGTAAAGAGCTAGTTGAGTGTGAGAAAGTTATTAGATTTCTGTTAGTGGTACGTGAACCTGCTAAGGTTAAGTTACGGAGGTTGGATAGGATTAGTAGTAATGAGGTGGTGTTGCAAGGGGAGGCATTGTTTCCCTTATATGGGTGGAAAAGTATTTGGGGTTGGTTGAACAAAGTCAAGGTGGCTCCGAGAGTTAGGGAATTAGGTTATAGGTTTTTGCATGGCATATTGGCTACAAGGGGGCAACTGTTTATTATAGGGTTTGCAAGAGATGGGGTTTGTCCGAAGTGTGGGGAATATGAGACGGCTTTTCACGCGGTGTATTTTTGTAGAAGTCTGGAGTTGGTAACAATATGGTTGCACAGGGTTTTGGGATGGATAGGGGGGGGGAAGTATCAGTGTTACATGCTCTGAGTTTAGAGCTGAGTGAATTTCCGGAAGGCGTACGTAGGGCTATAACATACATTATGTTAAACTATTTGTATAATATATGGTGCATGAGAGAGGTGGAAGGGGTAGTGCTGGTCAAGGTTCTACCCATGGTATTTGTTAAAACGAAATATAGGAATGAAGTAATTTATGGTAGAAGTTGGAGACAGAGTTTCCCGGAGGTTTACAGAGATATGACAGTGGGTGGGTTACGTAGGTTGGGGTTGGATGGGTAGGGGGGGGTGTTAGTTATTGAAGAAAGTTAGGGGGAGGGACGTTTTAGTGGGGTAAAGGTTGTGTGGATGTAGGTGATGTAGGTGGGTGAATGGGGGGGGGGTAGTGATAGTGGTTGGGTTTTGAGTGTGGGTTTTAAGGGGTATGGGGGCATAGGTTACCTGAGGTTGTGGCAGTGTTTCCTTTGGTTTGATGGTGGTAAATGATGTTTACCAGCCTTTGTCTAAGTTATGTTATTTTTGTAATCTTTGGTTTGTTGGTACGAGTATAATTTATGCATATAGTTCAAGTTAGGATTGAGGTTTTCAACGTCGTCATGGTTGTGTGACGGTGTAAGTTGTATGGTTTAGTGTAACATGGTTTTTTGGCCATGTTGATAATGCTTTGGTAGGGATAATGTAATGGTATAATAGAAACGGTTTGGTTTCATTTTGTATGTTTATATGCAAGACCATTATATGTTGCATGGTAGTTCATGTGTATGTAAATTGACAAATTAGGTTTTGTTTATGCAAAGATCTCACCTGTTTTAGGAGTTTATGGTGTGAGAATGGTGTTATAGCACCATTCATAGCGTAGTTTTTTTTGTGTATAATGACTTGTGTTGGTAACACAACAATATGTAGTTAAATTTTGATATATTGGAATTATTCCTTAAAATACCTGTTATAAAATGAGTTTCATACATAACATGTAAGGTGGATCACATATGTATGTTTTGTAAGGAGGGTTAGTGTCCAAGGAGTTATGATGGCTTGAATAGTGGTTCAGGTAGTCAGTTTTTTTTTTTATATATTTTATTAAAAGACTATACATACACACAAATCAATATGACCTTATAACCAGTACAGGATATTACAATAATACAACCAAACACCCATGTATATAAACACACATGAATCTCGGCTTCAAAATTCCAAGTAAAAAAAAAAAGAATACAATGAAACCCAAATACAATGCAACATACTGACAATAAAGCACAAGACAATATAAAAATACATATCATTGGCATCATGAACAATTCTAACTGCCAGTAAGAACAACACGTAATTTATTTAACATCATAATCGATAATTATAAAAAAATGACCCCCCCCCTTCACCCTCACCTACCCTAAAAGAAATCTGCACATGAAATGTGCCTATTCCCTTAACAATCATGAGCATTTTTTTTTATTATATTTAATGTAAACGAAATACACAAAATACATCATTATGGCACCTTATATCAAATATGGTTATCGCAAAAACAAACCAACAACCGAACGTACAAACATCCACAACTATGGAAAACATACAATGCATCGTTCTGACAATAAACACTTAACAATATATAACTTACATATTTAGGCACCTCACAGTACTTACTGCCAAAAAGCACAAACACGTTTTTATTTAAAAAATGAATCCCTAAAAAACTTTTACCCCCCCT
>WNWK01052572.1:0-12140 GCA_009830355.1 Cherax destructor
CCCTTTTCTATACAAAGTTAAAAAAAAAAGGGGCTCCCATTATTTTTTTACACCTGGCCCCCAAAAACTTACCTACTACACCCTCTCTGCATGTTTCTCCCACTTTAGTTTTTAGGTCCCCACCACAATTACTCTCTCATTTGGTTCAAAAGTTCCTATACATTCGCAACATCCCCAAAAATCTCTCTCTCTCCTCTACCTCCTCTTTCTCCAGGTGCATACACCTTGTGACCCTTTTTTTCGCCCCCAAACCTTATTTTAATCCTTCCTTAATTTTTACACATTTATATTCCCTCTTTCCTTCCATAACTGATCCTTCAACATTATTGCCCCCCCCTTCCCCTTAGCTCTAACTCTCTCAGATCCCCTGACTTAATCCATTTATTTCTCCCCCGAAACTCCCTACCCCTTCAGTTTTTTTTGGCGGGGAAAGGACACCCAACTTCTTTTCATTCATAACATCGGCAATCATCTCTTTCTTATCCCCCTTTTCCCCCCAGAAATTGGGGCAACCCCAATTTTAAAAATTTTTTTCTTCTTCTCGTTTTTAGTGATTTGTGGGAAGGGGTTTTCCCATTCCCCCCCCTTGTCCCTCATACGACAGGTTACGGAGTTAAACCCCCAAAATTTCCCCTACGTTATCGTGCCTTGTGGCCTTAAAATTTTTTCCCCCCAAAGTAGTCTTTTGTTCCCCCTATCTGGTTTGGAGGACGATATAAAAACCAAAATAATTTTTTCCACTCCTCTGAAAATTCTATCCAGACAGACTCTGTATTTTTTTTTAAGGTTTATCCCCTTTTTTTATGCAACAATTTAAATGATCACGGACATAAGTGCCACCCCCCTTCCCGATACTTCTGTCTACTTGGAAAATTTTTAAAACCCAAAATGTGACATTCAAAAGGCATTCCAATTTTTTCAATTTAAAAACCACGTCTCAAAATGGCAAATACATCAATGTTACCTGCTTGGCAACAATTTTAAAACCCCCCCCCATCTTTTCAAGCCTACGACAATTACTATAATATGTTTTTAAAGACCCTCCTTTTTTTTCCCTTCCTCTCATTTCTTTTTCCCCCCTTCCTATCCTGTGCTTGTCATCTAGTGCCACTGGCTTTCAGTCCCCCTTATTCTGCCTATTACTGCCTGGGCCTTTAATATTCTACACTGGGCTTCACTTTTTCCCCCAAAAAACCCATATCACTAACTTTTGTTTTAAAAGGGGCCCAAAAGCTCCCCCACTGGGGGTTGCCAGTGCCCCCCCAGACCTAGATAAGTGAACCCCATCCCGGCCCCTTATAGTAAATTAGAAAATATGCAACACTTGGGTATCTTTTTTGGGGGAAACGTTTGCCACACGGGGGTTCATCGTCCATAAAAGGAGAATCGTGAAAACCCCAGGAGGGTGGGGGGTTTCTTTCCCTCAATCTTAAATTCGATTTTGTCAGTCCATCAATCTTGAATAGAATAACAAAATATCAGCGGGGGGCATATTTTAGACAGGAAATTGCAGCAGTTGTGGGGTGTTTTTGTTCAAGGGGAAAAATAGGTGTGCCCAAGGAATGGGCAAGCGAAGAAATCCCTGTTTAAATCCAAGATGTTGCAGTGTCAGAGGGGAATGTGAATGAATGGTTCAGAAACCAGAAAATCCAAAGATGTTGCAGTGTCAGACAGGATGAAAATGAATGGTTCAAGAGAACCGACGAAGATACCAAGATGTTGCAGTGAAAAGACAGAATGTGAATGGGTTCAAAGGGGGAACCGAAAGATCCAAAAAGATTTTGGGGGTGTCAGACAGGATGTGAATGAAGGTTTTTCCAGAAACCAAAAAAAAATTTTCCCAAGTTTTTTGAGTGTCAGACAGGATGTGAATGAATGGTTCAGGCCGATGGTTTTTAAACCATTTTCCACATCCTACATGTCATTTCCCCCCGGAAGGGTCCCAGTTCCCCAATGAATTTACTGTTTTTTCCTTACAGTATTTCCCCAGCCGAATTCCCCAAATTGCCCTGGACAACCATTCTTCCCCAACTCCTCTCCTTGGCAAAATCCCAAAATGACAGGGTTCCCACCCTTTTTTTCCAATTATTCATTGCTGACCTTTTACCCCCTAGTGGTCCTCACTCCCCCCATCTGCCCCCAAATCGTTGCCTCCAGCTTTTGACCCCAAAATAGGATTGCTCCCCCTTTCCTCTCATGATATCGTCCAAGGCTTAAAAAAAATCCTCCATCCCCCCAGGAAAAAAAACCCCCCGTCTCCACTTTATCTTTTTAAACAGAAGGCTCTATCCATGTCCTAATCTGTCTTCCCCAACAAAAAAAATGTTCCCCTTTTTCTTTGGGGGCGTTCCACGTGATGTTCCCAGTAATCGACTCCCTTCATCGGGGGAAAACAGAATCGGTTGATGTTTCCCCAGGTTTTGGATCTTCGTTGGTTTCCTCTCCATCCCCCCTCTTGATCCTTTTAATTTTCCCCCGCCTTCCCCCCCCTGTCAGGTTCCTTTCTTGGGGGATGATTCTCAAAGGGGGGGTTACTACGAATCCTCTTGTTTTCCCATCCGTCGCTGTATCTCAAGCTTAAAATACCCTCAGTTCTTCCTTCAGCTGCTGGTAGAAAAAAAACCAAAAGAGGACATCTTGTTTTGATTCACAGAGAGCACACAAGACACGTCTTCACCAGGGGAAGTTTGGGGAGGTCTGAGCTAAGGAACTATGATCCCTAAAACATAGTAAAAGGCATAGTGACTGGCCTCACTGAACTGTTCCCCTCATGAGTAATAAAAGGTCTAGTGACTGGGGGCCCAATTTTAAATGTTCCCGGGGAAGGAAAAAATAAAAAGGACTAGTTATTTTTAAAGGGGAAATTTCCCCTTAGTAAAAAAGGGACTGGGTTTTTGGCCCCCCTTAACTGTTCCAGTCATGAGTAATAAGGCTCTATGACTGGCCTTTTTAAATGTTCCAGTCAAAATAATAAGGCACTAGTGGCTGGCCTTACGGGGAATGTTTCCCCTCATGATAATAGGCTCTAGTGACTGGCCTCACTGAACTGTTCAGTCTTTTTGTAATAAGGGGGCTAGTGACTGGCCTTATTGGGGAATTTTTAAAACCCCAAAAGGAATAAAACCTGTGATGGCCTTTACAATTTTCCCCTCATGAAAAAATAAGGGCTTTTGTGACTGGCCTCCTTTTAAATGTTCCCCTCATAGGAAAACCTTTTTGACCGGGGCCCTTTTGAATTTTTTATCAAAGTAATAAGGCACTAGTGAAAAGGGGGCCCTTTGGAATGTTTCCCCTCATGGGGGAAAAAGGCCTGGATTTTGGGCCCCCTGGGCTTTTCAGTCATGAGTAATAAAATCTAGTGACTGGGTCTTATTGAACTGTTCCCCTCAAGGTAATAAGGCCAGTGACCCCGGGCCCAACGGAATTTTTCCGTTGATTAAAAGGTCATTTTCTGGCCTCACTGAACTGTTTATCATGAAAAAATAAGGCTCTGTGACTGGCCTTATTGGGGAATGTTCTAGTCCAAGAGTAATAAGGCACTAGTTTTCCATGGAACTGTTCAGTCATGAGTAAAATGGCACTAGTGACTGGCCCCACTGAACTGTTCCAGTCATGGTAAAAGGCTCTAGTGACTGGCCTTACTGAACTGTTCCAGTCATGAGTAAAATGGCCTAGTGACTGGCCTCACTGAACTTTCCCCAGTCATGAGTAATAAGGCTCTAGTGACTGGCCAAAACTTTCCCCAGTCAAGAGTAATAAGGCACTAGTGAGGGGCGTTGGGAACTGTTCAGCGATAATAAGGCTTTAGTGAGGGGCCTCATGAACGTTGTCATAAAAAGGCTCGGACGGCCTTATTGAACTGCAGTCAAGAGTAAAGGCACTATGTGGCCTTATGGAACTTTCCCCAGTCATGATAAATGGCACTAGTGACTGGCCTCACTGAACTTTCCCCAGCATGAGTAATAAGGCTCTGTGACTGGCCTTCTGAACTGTTCCAGTCTGAGAAAATGGCACGGCGGCCCTCACTGAATGTTCAGTCATAGTAATAAGGTCATGACTGGCCTAATGTTCCAGCGGAATAAGGACAGTACGGCGTTAGGAACTGTTACAGTCATGAGTTAAGGCTTTAGGCGGCCTCACTAACTGCCAGTCATAGTTGGCTCTGTATGGCCTTCGGAACTGTTCCAGTCAGGTAATAAGGCTCTAGTGACTCCCCTTACGGAACTTTCCGCCAAGTGGAACTTGTTGAAGGTAGACTTTTGCCCCAACAAGTGAAACTTTTCCCAACAAAGGGACTTTTGCCCCAACAAGTGTGACTTGTTGCCCCAACAAGTGAGATTTCCCCGGGTAGACTTGTGCCCCAACAAGTTAGACTTTTTTGCCCCAACAAGTGTGCTTGTTGCCCCAACAAGGTGGACTTGTTGCCCCTCCATGACTCTGGGCAGTAATAAAAGGGAACGAAAGGGCGCCATTGGTCACTAAGATAAGTGTCCGGGGCCCAAGACTGTTCAACAGCCTCCCACCAGCCATAAGGGGAATTACCAAGACCTCTGGTTGTCTTTAAGAGGCAGCTGGATAGATACTTACTGCCATTCACAATTTTTATAATTCATTAGGACGACAGTAGGAGGGGCCTTATAGATGATCATGAGTGGGTGTGAGTTGGACCTGACCAGCTTTGCTACTAGGCCAGATGCCATGCTCCTCCCTTAAGTGAATGTGACTGAAATGACTAGGTTAAGGCACTGGCTTAAGCCGGTGGGAGAATTGGACCTACCTCGCATGGGCCAGTAGGCCCACCATTTAAGTAGGACGCCCATTTAAGTAGGACGCACCATTTAAGTAGGACGCCCATTTAAAGTAGGACACACCATTTAAGTGACCACCATTTAAATGGGACACACCATTTAAATAGGACACACCATTAAGTGGACACACTATGTCTCAGGTTATCACACAAAATAAAATTTGAAAAAGGCCTATGTAACATTGTGGGTGAGGCGCCAACATGCAAACAGCCCCATGAATCTTTCCAAGATACATTACACCAGAGTTGAAAATTTGAACCGATCGAATAAGTCTTTCTCTAGCAATAAATCTAAAACGAGTCCAAAAGAAAGCAAAAATGCAGGCTAAAATCACAGCTAAAAGATTAAATAGTCCTGGCTAACCCCAGCATACTCAAATCCATTAATATAAAGCACCTATATGAAAACAGTACAGAATGGGACAAATACAAGAGAACAAACAAAACGCTACTCATCAAACCTAACGAGTCTGATAAGAAGGTAAAAAAATGTACTATGAGAACAGATTACATAACTTAAGGTGATATAAAAAAGACCTGGAAAACCCTATCTGAAATTCTAGGAACTAAAAAGATATCCACAAACAGAACAATCAAGCTAACAAAACCAGATGAACCCCTACTCCCACCTATTGAAACAGCAAACAAACTCAATGATTTCTCTCCACCATAGGAAAAAAACTGGCAAGCAAAATCCCAAGTTCAAATACTCCACCTAACGACTATCTCACTGGCACCTATCCGAACACACTATTCCTAGCCCCGACCAACCCAATAGAAGTTTCCCTTTTTAATCAACACATTAAAAACAAGGCAGGTGACCTAAATAACTTACCACCTTTATATACAAAAGCTTCTCAAGTTCTCTCACCAATTATTGCAACACTAACAAATCCATGAATCCTCTACCTTCCCATCAATACTCAAAATAGCGAGGGTTACCCCCATACATAAAGAGGAGATCAAACAGACCTGAATAACTATAGGCCGATATCTAACTTACCCCTTCTCCAAAATCTTGAAAATTAATTCATAGACAGATATATTCCTACCTCATCTCCCACAACGTCTCACACTGTCAGTTTTGGATTCAGGCCTAATAAAAATACAAATGATGCTATTATACATCTGAAAAAAATTTACGCTCTCGAGAAAAAGAAATCCCAGTGGGAATCTTCATTGATTTACGTAAAGCTTTTGATACAGTTGACCATGATCTATTACACCTAAAATTATCACACTATGGTATAAGGGCACTCCCTCAACTACCTAAAATCATACCTAGCAACAGAAACCAATATGTGTACACAAATGGAGCTAGCTCTACTGCGCAAACTATTACCGTAGGTGTCCCAGGGAAGTGTTCTTGGCCCACTACTCTTTCTCATTTACTTTAACGACCTACCAAATGCATCTCAACTACTCAAACCCATACTATTTGCAGATGACAATACATACGTTATCTCGCACCCAAGCCCAGACATACTAGCCAACACTGTAAATACTGAATTGCAGAAAATATCTACCTGGATGATGACTAACAAACTTACTCTCAATATTGATAAAACCTATTTCATTCAGTTTGGAAACAGAGCTACAAATGTACCACTTAACATAATGATAAACGGGTCCCTATCACAAAACTCACAGAGGGAAAATTCTTAGAATACATCTTGACAGTGGCCTAAAATTTCAGACGCATATACAACAAATTTCCAAGAAAGTCTCAAAGACCGTGGGAATACTATCCAAGATACGGTACTATGTTCCACAACCAGCTCTCCTACCCTTATCACTCACTCATTTACCCCTACCTCACCTATGGAATCTGCACGGGGCTCACATCAATAACTCGTCTCAGACCACTAATAACACAACTAAAGGCAGCAGTTAGAATGATAACAAATTCTCACTCCAGACAACATACTCCACCAATATTCAAAACCTAAACTTACTCACCATACAAGACATCCATACTTTTACTGTGCCTATTACATACATAGAACACTAAATGCAAATATTAACCCACCACTAAACTTCTCCTTACCAACCTTAACAGGACACATGACCATAACACAAGACACAGATCACTCCTCGATGTTCCCGTGTCCATCTAACACAATGCAAAAATTCAATGCATATAAAAGTCCCGAAAATTTGGAATTCATTACCTGTGATTGCCAAAGAAACCCTACCTGTACCCCAATTCAAAACGATGCTAAAATACCACCTTCTCACCCAAACCTAAGTGCACAATATCAAACATTCCCAACAAAGTTGATTAATCACTTAAATGTAAAAACCTGTTATAAATATTGCATACTGAGCTAACTCTGTTTCTATAAAATTAACAAATAAAATAATTCACTCTTTTGTACTCTGTGTAACTTATATAATGACCATATAAATTGTAATTGCAATACAACTAATAGTTTCAATTTGTTTGATCTCATTCAATTAATTGCATTGCTGCAATTAATAAATGATTATGTTCAACTTATATTCAAATGAGGTGTACATGCTTTTGGCATGTACACCTCATTTATACCTAACTATGTAGTTCAACATTGTATCATGTCTAAATATATTATTATTATTATTATTGACAATTTTCCGAAAATAAGAAAGCGTAACATTGTTAAACTTGATAAAACCATAAAAACGCAAAATAAATCAGTTTCTTATTTAAATTCTATTTGAATTCACTTAAATCTTCTAAGACAAAAATTATTTTATTTTTGCAAAAAAAAAAACCAATTTGATAAAATTGGCAAAATATTGACAAACTGGCAACCACACAGAAGACAATACTAAAATTACTTCAGATTATGATACACCTGCATTTAGAGTTTGAAGCCGATTGGAAGACACATTCTCTAGTTGTTACCTGGCAAACAACTTACTTAATAAAAATGGCAAATTGGGAATTAGCACAACTCAGAGAGACTGATGAGTTGTGTTGAACAATGTCCAGCATTGTTAAAAGTTTAAAGACTATCTGTGTGGTACATTTATTAGACGTTTAACACACACCCATTAGCACGCCCTCACACACCCATTAGCACGCCCTCACACACCCATTAGTACGCCCTCACACATCCATTAGCACGCCCACACACACCCATTAGCACGCCCCACACACCCATTAGCACGCCCTCACACACCCATTAGCACGCCCTCACACACCCATTAGCACACCCTCACACACCCATTAGTACGCCCTCACACATCCATTAGCACGCCCACACACACCCATTAGCACGCCCTCACACACCAATTAGTACACCTCACACACCCATTAGCACGCCCTCTCACACCCATTAGTACTCCCTCACACACCCACTAGCACACCCTCAAACACCCATTAGCACACCCTCACACACCCATTAGCACACAAAACACACTTATTAGCACGCCATTACACCCATTAGCACACCCTCACACACCCATTAGCACCCCCACACACATATTAGCACACCCTCACACACCCATTAGCACACCCTCACACCCATTAGCACACCCTCACACACGAATTAAAACACCCTCACACACCCATTAGCACGCCCTCACACACCCATTAGCAAGACCTCCCGACCAGCGAACTGTCAGTTCAGAACATATCAGTTCCAAGGCCCCACTGCTATAATAATAGTAGAGTTCAACCAACCATTAGCGTGAGAGATGTTTAACCAAGGTGACGTTGTTTGTGTCTGTCAGGTTGTGAGTCAGAGTCTCACTTATGTTGTTGTGAGAGTCAGGTTGTGAGTTAGAGTCTCACTTAATGTTATACCAGAAATAACTCCTGGAAGCACCCTGCTCAACAGGCACATACCAGGGAACTAATGAGGCTTTTGTGAAAAGTATCACTAAACCAACAGATAATTGATCCCACTAGAAATGAAAATACCCTGGATTTGATATTCAAAACAACGAGGAATTAATCAGAGACATAACAGTTACAAAAACAATATACTCTGATCATAACATCATAGAAGTTCAAACTAGTATTAACTCAGGGTTAGGAACTGCGACACTAATGTTAGAGACGGAATGTTCAGTAAGTTTAATTTTAATAACCATAGAATTGACTGGGAAAATAAACCAAGAGCTATCAGACATATCATGGGAATCAGACATGAGCACCCTAAATCCCCACCAGTGCCTAGAGAAGTGAATACAGAAGCATACAAGGTATGTATGAAACACGTACCATTGAGGAAACCCCGAAGAAGATCAGATATAGAGAGAGAGCGTAGGAGATGGACAGGAGAAGAAAACGGGTTACTGAATTGCTGAAAAACACAGTTATGTTGGAACAGAAGAGAGATAGCCTAACCGAGAGATCACGGAATTAGAGCAAAACTTAAGATGTCATACCTGACAGAAGAAGTACAAAGGGAACAAAGAGCCATACAGGATATTGCAAGAAACCCAAAATATTTCTACCCTATGCAAAATCCAAGCTAAGAACTACCTGTAGAATTGACCATTATTGAGAGGAGATTCTATACGGACGATGAACAGGAAATGAGTGAAATTCTAAAAGAACAGTATGAGTCAGTGTTCAGCAACCCACTAAATGACAGCAAGGTAGAAATGCAGAAATATTTTTCACTCCAGCAGAAGGCTGCGCAGACCACCTAACCGACATTAGTACAAATCCCATAGATTTCGAAAAGAAATGGCCAACATGCCCACTCACTCAGCACCTGGACCAGATTCATGGAATGCTTTATTTATAAAGCAGTGCAAGTACCATTAGCAAGAGCCCTTAGTATTCTGTGGAGAAAGAGCTTAGATCTAGGTGAAATTCCAGAGGCCTTAAAGAGTGCAGACATAGCTCCTTTGCATAAGGGAGGTAGTAGAGCACAGCTAAAAATTACAGACCAGTAGCCCTCACTTCTCATCATAAAAATTTTTGAAAGAGTGATGAGACGGCAGATTACAAAGTTCATGGACCAGCACAACCAACATAACCCGAACCAGCATGGCTTTAGAGCGGTCGATCATGCCCGTCAGCAGCTGCTGAACCATTATGACAGAATTACAGAGGCACTGGAGGACGACCAAAACGCAGATGTGATTTACACAGATTTTGCAAAGGCGTTTGACAAATGCGATCATGGAGTGATAGCGCACAAATGAGGGCCATAGGCATTACGGGGAAGGTAGGCAGATGGATTTTTGAGTTCCTAACACAAAGAACACAAAAGTAGTAGTGAACAGGGCAAGATCCAGCATCAGCGAGGTCAAAAGCTCAGTGCCCCAAGGCACTGTCCTGGCACCCTGCTGTTTCTAATCCTCATAGCAGACATAGATAAAACACCCAGCACACTTTTGTATCATCATTTGCAGATGACACTAAAATAAGCATGAAAGTCACTACGGTAGAGGACACTGAAAATTACAGGAGGACATAAGCAAGGTCTTCCAATGGGCAGTGGAGAACAACATGACGTTCAATGGTGATAAGTTTCAGCTGCTTAGGTATGGAAAATGAAGAACTCAAAAGGAACACTATATACAAAACGCAAGAGGGTCACCACATAGAACGAAAGGAACACGTAAAGGACTTGGGAATAATTATGTCTGCTGATCTGTCGTTTAAAGACCATAACAAGACAAAGATCACAACAGCCAGGAAGATGACGGGGGTGGGTATTGAGAACTTTCAAAACAAGGGAAATAATGCCGATGGTGACACTATTCAAATCGCTAGTGCTCCCCACTTAGAATACTGCTCGGGCTGACGGCCCCGTTCAGGGCAGGAGAAATAGCAGAGCTGGAAAAATCCAGAGATCGTTTACGGCCACATTGAGTCATTGAAACATCTAAATTATTGGGAACGCCTTCAAGTCTTGAACATGTACTCATTGAGCGGAGGAGAGAGATACATGATAATATATACATGGAAAGTACTTGAGGTTGGTCCCAAATCTGCACACTGCCATAACAACATACTGGAGTGAGAGATATGGGAGAAAGTGTAAAATAAATCCAGTGAGGAGCAGGGGTGCGGTGTGGACAATGGGAGCACTGTATTAACATCCGGGGTCCCAGACTATTCAACATCTTACCAGAAGATATCCGAAACACGGCTGAACCAGTGTAGAAGCCTTCAAGAGGAAACTGACAAATATCTTCACCAGGTGCCAGATCAACCAGGCTGTGATGGATAGTGGGCAGCGGGCCTCCAGCAGCAACAGCCTGGTTGACCAGGCAGCACCAGACGAGCCTGGCCCATGGCCGGGCCAGAGGAGAGATACCTCGAAACTCTTCAAAGGTATATCAAAGGTATATCAAAGGTGGAGTTAGAGCCTCGTTTATGTTGTTGTGAATCAGGTTGTGAGTCAGAATCCGCTAATGTTGTTGTGAGAGTCAGGTTGTGAGTCAGAGTCTCGCAATGTTGTGAGTCAGTTTGTGAGTCAGAGTCTCGCTATGTTGTTGTGAGAGTCAGGTTGTGAGTCAGAGTCTCGCTTATGTTGTTATGAGAGTCAGGTTGTGAGTCAGAGTCTCGTTATGTTGTTGTGAGAGTCAGGTTGTGAGTCAGAGTCTCGCTTATGTTGTTGTGAGATCAGGTTGTGAGTCAGAGACTCATTTGGTTGTTGTGAGAGTCAGGTTGTGAGTCAGAGTCTTGCTTATGTTGTTGTGAGAGTCAGGTTGTGAGTCAGAGTCTCGCTTATGTTGTTGTGGAGAGTCAGGTTGTGAGTCAAAGTCCTACTTATGTTGTGAGAGTCAGGTTGTGAGTTAGAGCCTCGCTTATGTTGTTGGGGAGTCAGGTTGTGAGTTAGAGCCTCGCTTATGTTGTTGTGAGAGCAGTGTGAGTTAGAGCCCGCTTATGTTGTTGTGAGAGTCAGGTTGTGAGTCAGGAGTCTCACTTATGTTGTTGTGAGAGTCAGGTTGTGGGTAGAGTCCCACTTATGTTGCTGTGAGAGAGAGTCAGGTTGTGAGTCAGTGTCTCGCTTATGCTGTTGTGAGAGTCAGGTTGTGAGTCAGAGTCTCGCTTATGCTGTTGTGAGAGTCAGGTTGTGAGTTAGAGCATCGCTTATGTTGTTGTGAGAGTCAGGTTGTGAGTCAGAGTCTCGCTTATGTTTTTATGAGAGTCAGGTTGTGAGTCAGAGTCTCGCTTATGTTGTTGTGGAGTCAGGTTGTTAGTTAGAGCCTCGCTCATGTTGTTGTGAGAGCAGGTTGTGAGTTAGAGCCCGCTTACGCTGTTGTTAGAGTCAGGTTGTGAGTTAGAGCCTCGCATATGCTGTTGTGAGAGTCAGGTTGTGAGTCAGAGTCCCGCTTATGTTGTTGTGAGAGTCAGGTTGGGTGAGTCACTTATATTGTT
>WNWK01052573.1:0-12140 GCA_009830355.1 Cherax destructor
TCGAAGATTTTGGATAGCAATGGTAGATTTGATATAGGCCTATAGTTATTTACGTCTGTAGGGTCCCCACTTTTGTGTATTGGTGTAACCCTTGCTGTTTTGAGTAGTGTTGGGAAAGTACTAGTTTCTAGTGATTTGTTAAAAAGTAATGAAATAGGATATGAAAGGACATGAGCGGCTCGTTTGTATATTAAGGGTGGAACTTGAGACAGATGTCCTGATTTATTTTTAAGTGACTTGATTATCATGGAGACTTCAGTGGGTTCTGTAGGTGCAAGATAAAAGGAGGATGGGAAATTTCCATCTAGGTAATCACTTGCTCGGGCATTGGTATCTGGAATTTTACTGGCAAGATTTGATCCTATAGTTGAGAAGAAGTCATTTATCTTGTTTACTGTATCAATAGGCTGTAGTGGTGTTTCGTTTGGTTTAGTTAGGACAATATCCCTAGTTTTTTTCAGTTTGTGGGTGCCCAGAATCTGTGAGTCGTACAATTGTTTGGCTTTTTTTATTAGTTTGGTGAGAACTGATGAATAGTGTTTAATAAACTCCTTATGTATGAATCCCCGTCTATATTGCTTCTCATATTGATGTTTCTTGTTAATGGATTTTAGTAAGTTGTTAGTTAGCCATGGGCAGCCTAGCCGTTTATTCGTAATCAGTTTCATTTTTATAGGACAATGTTTGTTGTATAGTCTATGTAATTTATTAAGAAAGTTGTCTGTCCAATCATCGATACCCTTGGCATTTGAGAATTCTATAGCCCGGTCACCTGGTCAATGTGGCAGAGTATGTAACCCACACCTGGTCAATGTGGCCATATGTAAACCACACTGTCAATGTGGGCAGTAGTATGGGACCCACACCTGGTCAATGTGGGCAGCAGTATGTAACCCACACCTGATCAATGTTGGCAGCAGTATGTAACCCACACCTGGTCAATGTGGGCAGCAGTATGTAATCCACACCTGGTGAATGTGGGCAAGTAGTGGGCAGCAGTATGTAACCCACACCTGGTCAATGTGGGCAGCAGTATGTAACCCACACCTGGTGAATGTGGGCAGCAGTATGTAACCGACACCTGGTGAATGTGGGCAGCAGTATGTAACCCACACCTGGTGAATGTGGGCAGCAGTATGTAAGGGTTATCCCCGGAACAATGTCGCCGATGATCAGACCAACGAATGGATGCTAGTCGGTTCTGAAGGGACGAAGCTGAAGTTGAAGAAGGTCCAGGAGACTGCTGTGAAAACCAGCAACTCTTTTTCCTTGTTATCAGACGAATGTGAAGACATCCCAGCGAAGACCATCTCTACAAAGACCGTCGAGAACGTCATGCACACCGCCAGTCGAGGTAAGAACATTGTTTTAGTTGGGGATAGTCAGATTAAGTTTATGGATAGGGAATTTTGTCTAAAGGATAGGAATAGGAGGCAGAGGGTATGTTATCCAGGGGCTGGGATGCAGGATATTGTTAGCCATCTGGACGACATCATGAGAGGAAATGGGAGCAATCCTATTATCTGTCTCAGTGCAGGAGGCAACGATGTTGGCAGACGTAGGAGTGAGGAGCTGATTAGCAGCTATAGGTCAGCAATAGACAGAATTAGGAAGAAGGGTAGGAACCCTGTCATATGTGGTATTTTGCCAAGGAGAGGAGTTGGAAATGAATGGTTGTCCAGGGCAATTGGTGTCAATTGCCAGCTGGACAAATGCTGTAAGGAAAATGCAGTAACATTCATTGACAACTGGGACCTCTTCTATGGCAGAAATGACATGTATGCCAGGGATGGGGTTCACTTATCTAGGTCTGGGGTGGGGGCACTGGCAACTGCAGTGGAGGTGGCTGTTAGGGCTTTAAACAAGAAAAAGTTAGTGGTATGGGTTATGGGGGGAACAGTGAAGTCCCAATGTAGTAATGTTATAAATTCTAGGGGAACTAGTAATAGACAGAATAAGGTGGATATTGGAAAGCCAGTGGCACTAGGTGACAAGGACAGTAATAGGTATAGTGGAAAAACAGAAATGAGCAGGAAGGGTGAAGAGAAAGGAGGGTCTTTAAGTGTATATTACACCAATAGTCGTAGTGCTAGGAATAAGATGGACGAGTTGAGAATAGTTGCAAGTACGGGTAATATTGATGTTTTTGCAATAACTGAGACATGGTTTAATATGAAAAATCGGGACATGCCTGCCGAATGTCACATTCAGGGTTTTAACTTGTTCCAAGTAGACACAAGTATCGGGAAGGGGGGTGGGGTGGCACTCTATGTCCGTGATCATTTAAATTGTTGCATAAACACGGATATAAAGTCTGAAATAACACTGAGTCTGTCTGGATAGAATTTTCAGAGGGGTGCGAAAAATTGATTTTAGGCGTCATTTACCGTCCTCCAAACTTAGATATGGAACAAGGGAGATTACTTTGGGAGGAAATTGTTAAGGCCACAAGGCACGATAACGTAGTAATTCTAGGGGACTTTAACTTTAGTCAGATTGATTGGAATTTCTTGACAGGGAATTTAGAATCTAACGACTTTTTAGAAGTAGTTCAGGATTGCTTTTTGAACCAGTTTGTGACAGAACCTACAAGGGAAAATAACCTACTTGACTTGGTCTGGCAAGCAAGGAAACCCTTGTTAATAATTTAGAAATTACAGAGGAACTCGGCTCAAGCGACCATAAGTCAATTACCTTTAGCATTGAATGGATGTATGATAGTAGGGATAATTCAGTAACAGTCCCAGATTTTCGCTTAGCAGATTATAATGGACTTAGAGAACACTTATCAACTGTGGACTGGGGTAATGAAGAAAGGTATCAATATGACAGTTTTCTTAACACTATACAGGCTGCCCAAAGAACATTTATCCCGTATAAAGAAATTAGATCAAGTAGAAATGACCCAAAATGGATGAATTATAGGCTCAAATACCTTTTAGGCAGAAGAAAGGAATTTATAAGTGTTTAAAAAGAGGTGAGGGTCATCTTATAAATCAGTATACTGACATTAAGAGGGACGTTAAAAAGGGGATAAGAAAAGCTAAACGGGACTATGAAATTAAAGTTGCTAGGGATTCAAAAACTAACCCAAAAAGTTTTTTCCAGGTTTACAGAACAAAAGTTAGGGATAAGATAGGTCCCCTTAAAAATAACTCTGGGCATCTTACTGACAAGGAGAATGATATGTGCTCTATTTTTAATAATTATTTTCTCTTGGTTTTCACACAGGAAGATACTAATAATATCCCAGAATTTAATTTTTACAGAGGCCCAGAAGATAAATTATGTAATATCACAGTCACTAGTGAAATGGTTATGAAACAACTAGACCGACTGAAACAAAATAAATTGCCGGGTCCTGATGAGCTTTTTGCAAGGGTTCTTAAGGAATGCAAAATGGAGCTCTGTGAACCAATATCTAACATTTTTAATTTATCTCTTCAAACAGGTGTAGTGTCTGATATGTGGAAGATGGCTAATGTAATTCCTATTTTTAAAGCAGGGGACAAGTCACTACCGTCAAATTACCGCCCAATAAGCCTGACCTCAATTGTTTCCATACTTCCCACCTTCATATTATTATTATTATTATAATCAAAAGAAGCGCTAAACCACAGGGGTCATACAGCGCCGCTCCCTCCTTCATAGTGCAGACACTTTGCTCCCCACCTTCACCCCTCCTTCATAGAGCAGGCACTGTACTTCCCACCTTCACCCATCCTTCATAGAGCAGGCACTGTACTTCCCACCTTCACCCCTCCTTCATAGAGCAGGTACTGTACTTCCCACCTTCACCCCTCCTTCATAGAGCAGGCACTGTACTCCCCACCTTCATGGTGGTCTGGTGGCTAAAGCTCTCGCTTCACACGGCGAGGGCCTGGGTTCGATTCCCAGCCAGGGCAGAAACATTGGGCGTGTTTCTTTACACCTGTTGTCTATGTTCCCCATCAGTAAAATGGGTACCTGGGTGTTAGTCGACTGGTGTGAGTCGCATCCTAGGACACTGACCTAATCTGCCCGAAATGCTCAGCATAACAAGGGACTTTCTATATAGTAGTATGTCACTGATGTCAGCTAGGCCTGTATACCATGTACATGTACTTGTAGTAAATAAAGATATTATTATTATTATTATAGAGCAGGCACTGTACTTCCCACCTTCACCCCTCCTTCATAGAGCAGGCACTGTACTTCCCACCTTCACCCCTCCTTCATAGAGCAGGCACTGTACTTCCCACCTTCACCCCTCCTTCATAGAGCAGGTACTGTACTTCCCACCTTCACCCCTCCTTCATAGAGCAGGCACTGTACTTCCCACCTTCACCCCTCCTTCATATTATTATAATCAAAAGAAGCGCTAAACCACAGGGGTTATACAGTGCGGCGGGGTAGGACAGGATGCAGGAAGAATGCATTGTAAGAGGGAGATGGATGATTAGTAGGGTATGGAGTGCAGCAGGACAGTGGATAGTGCAGGGATAGAGGGTAGCAAGAGATCGAGATAGAAGGGACTGAGGGGAGTGCTAGAGGTATAATCTTCAGAGTTTGTGTAGTAAGTCAGTTTCTGTCAAAAAGTCAACGAGAGAGTCAGGATTAAAGGAGGGTCCATCAGCAAGAAGAAAGGGCCGCAGAGTGAAGACGCCGTTGGAGGTAAATTCTGCGTGCTCATTGATAAAGTGGACAGTCCAACTGAATATGTCTAACAGACACTGGAACCTGACAATGCTCACAGAGAGGGGTAGGGAGCCTCTCCATGAGAAACCCGTGCCTAAGACGAGTGTGGCCAATGCGAAGACGGGAGAGTGAAGTCTCCCAACCTCGACATTGGTGACAAGAAGAAGGCCAGAAACCTATATTCGGTTTAAAAGAATGAAGTTTGTTATTTAGCAGGTCAGACCAGCGTTGTTGCCAACCGGTGCGAAGGTGGGTAGCAATGACCGCAAAATAGTCCGTAAAAGGAACACCTCTATATGAAACTGGAAGGTCATGTACTGCTGACCGCGCAGCAGTGTCTGCCTGTTCATTGCCCTGTACGTCAACATGACCAGGGACCCAACAAAAAACAATATCTTTATGCTTGCTAGAGATACGGCGTAACCAAAGGTGGATACGAAGAACTAAGGGGTGAGGTGTATCAATTTTACGGATAGCCTGTAAAGCACTAAGGGAGTCTGAAACGACCACAAATGGTGATACAGGCAGTGATGCAATATGGATAAGTGCCACAAGAATGGCATATAATTCAGCTGTAAATATGCTAGCCGAGGGTAATAGATGCCCTCATACGGCACTGTCCGAAAACACTGCTGCGAATCCGACGCCGTCAGACGACTTTGAACCATCTGTGTACACTGCAATGGCATGGGAGTGAGAACGGAAGTGATCTAGAAAAAAAGAGCGAGAAGCCACCGTAGGTAGGCGGGCTTTCGCGCAAGGTAGAGGAATAGAACAGACACGGACAGCAGGAACTTCCCTAGGGAAAAGGGAGAAGTCACATGAACATATAGAGGTGGTAGCTGAAGGGAAGACAGGAGTGAATGTAGACGAAGAGAAAAGGGACAAAGTAAGCAGGGGCGACGAACAAATAAAGAGCGTCTACTAACATCTGGAACAATCCTATACATGGAAGGATTTCGGAGGTCATGAGAGCGAACAAAATAGCGAATGCAATGTGCATCACGACGATCAGATAAGGATGGAATGTTCGCTTCTACATAGAGGCTCTCAACCGGGGAAGAACGAAATGCGCCAAGGCATAAGCGTAATCCCTGGTGATGGATGGGATTAAGGATGGAAAGAGTAGCAGAGGAGGCCGCCGAATATATCTGGTCACCATAATCGTGTTTCGAGAAAATTAGGGCTGAATGCAGGCGAAGGAGAGTTCTACGATCAGCCCCCATGAAAGATGTGCGAGGGTTTTAAGAAGGTTCAGCTGGCTGTGACAAGTTGCCTTCAGAGAGGTAATGTGAGGTTTCCAGGACAATCGACGGTCGAACAGGAGGCCGAGAAACCTGACTGTATCACGTTCTGAGATACTTGAGCCGTATAGGTACAATGGATGATCAGAGACCACTGAACGTCTAGTAAACGTAATTTGATGAGTTTTGCCACTAGAAAATTTAAACCCATGAGTAGTGGCCCAATCAGAAACCCGGTTGATGGCATGCTGGAGGGAAATTGCAATGAGGTGACACGTCAGCACATGCACAAGCTGTAGCAAAGTCATCCACATAGAGCGATGACCAAATATTGGATGGGAGAACAGATGCCAGATTATTTATAGCAAGCAGAAAGTGTGTTGTGCTCAGAACACATCCCTGGAGGACACCTTCAGCTTGGACAAATTCCGGGGAAAGTTCATTACTAACCCGGACCCGGAAATGTCTGTCAGTTAAGAAGGCCTTAAGAAAGAATGGTAGGTTGCCTCGGAGGCCTAAGGAGTGGGCTTGGGCCAAGATATTATATCTCCAAGTTGTGTCATAAGCCTTCTCAAGGTCAAAAAAGATAGCGATAACCGAATGGTTATTCGCAAAGGCATTACGAATATATGTATCCAAGCGCAGCAAGGGGTCAATGGCAGAACGGCCCTTACGGAAGCCATATTGACTAGGGGAGAGACTATTGTGAGTCTCTGAATACCACATCAAACGTCTATTAACTAGACGTTCCATCACCTTGCAAACTGCACTGGTAAGAGCGATGGGACGGTAGTGAGAGGAATCACGTCCCGTAGTACCTAGTTTTCGAAAAGGGAGAACAATAGCAGACTTCCACAGCTGGGGAAGAACTCCTTGCGACCATATGAGATTAAAGAGTTGTAAGAGGACAGTAAGAGCAGACTGATGTAAATGCTGTAGCATACGAATATGTATGCCGTCTGGCCCAGCTGCCGATGATCGGCAAGCAGAGAGCGTTGCCTCCAGTTCTTGAAGGGTAAAAGGCACATTATAGGATTCTTCTCTAAGAGAAGAAAAATCTAAGGGCTTTAACTCGCTGGCAGACTTAGAAGAAAGGAACGAGGGGCATAGATGTAGCCCCTGAGAAATGCGGACGAGATGATTACCAATTTCAGTGGCAATGGCAAGAGGGTGTGCTATATCGACACCAGCAACCTGAAGAACAGGAGCCGGGTCGGGGGAGAATTTACCACTCAATTTCCGCACTTTCTCCCAGACTGCACTCATCGAGGAAGCCGAAGTGACAGAAGAAACGTAATCTCGCCAGCAAGTGCGTTTAGCATCACGTATGACACGGCGAGCAATAGCTCTCTTCTGCTTGAAATCAAGGAGTCTCTCTGTGGTTCTGTTATACCGATACCTGCCCCATGCAGCGCGTTTCAAACGCACTGCCCGAGCACAAGCAGGAGACCACCAAGGCACGCACTTCTGAGGATGCTTGCCCGAGGTTTGGGGAATAGAATGTGAAGCCGCTGTGAAGATGGAGGACGAAAAGAGATGTAAAACCTCATCAATGGAGGACGAGGTAGGAACCTCATGAAAGGCAGTAAGATGTGTGTAAATGTCCCATTTCGCCCGGTCAAATTGCCAGTGTGGGCAATGAGGAGGTGGAGAAAACAAAGGGGACTTAAGGATGATTGGTAAATGATCGCTGTCATGTAAGTCCGGGAGGACAGACCAGGTGAAGTCAAGGACTGTTGAGGAAGAACAGATGGAGAGATCGATACAGAAGAAAGATGGAGTTCGAGGATCAAAATGGGTAGGAGTACCAGTATTTAAAACATGGAGGGGAAGAGAAGCAAGAAATGCCTCCAACTGAATGCCACGGTAGTCACAGTGCGACCCTCCCCAGAGAAAATGGTGTGCATTAAAATCGCCAAGTAATAGAAGGGGTGGCGGTAAGGAAGAAACCAGAAAATCAACATCTGGGATAGACAATGCCAGCGAAGGGAAGAGATATAAAGAACAGAGTGTACACCACTTATTTAGGTGGATACGGGCTGCAGTGTAATGTAAGGAAGAGGGAACATAGAGCTGACGGTATGGAACACCAGTGTGTATAAGAAGAGCACTTTCGTTAAAGGTTCCATCGGAAAAAGGATCTGATGAATTTAACAAATCATAGCCTGAAAAGGGCCTGATAACAGTGGATTGTAATTTGGGTTCTTGCAAACAGACCCCAACAGGGGAAAACTGGGAGAGCAACACCTGAAGCTCACCCCGGTTACCCCTGAGGCCTCGGATATTCCACTGCAAATAAGCCATGATTTATGGAGAGAAAGATAGAAGTGGAAGTGAGAGGAAGCTATGGAATAGGGTTAGAAAAGTCCACGTGTGGAGGCAGTGGAAGACCTGTAATCAGAGAAGGAGGAGGACGTTGTGAAGGAAAGGGGGGTTGAGACGAAGAAGAGAGATGAGGAACCTCAGGTGGAGTATTGTCCATCATCAGTCCAGTCTCTGAAATATATTCTGCAATAGCTTCCAGTGTTTCGGAAGTCAAAGATGCAGAATGTGGGACTACATTAGAAATGGAAGAAGAGTGAGCAACTATCAGGGAGTCTATAGACTGTACTAAAGTAGAGGGCGAGGAGATAGAAGAGGAAACTGTCGAAGGGCTTGGGAAGGGACAGGGGATGAAGGTAATGTATGAGGAGGAGGATGAACCTCCACACATGTTACAGAACTAATCAGAGGCGAAGAACATGGCAGTAGGGATTTTTTGCCGGGGTTATGAGAAGAAGGGGGGCGCTGAGGTCTAGGTGAAGGATGAGGACATGTACACTCAGAACTGTGCGAGTGAGTAGAGGAAGGAGTGTGGATAGTATGGGAAGCTGAGGTAGGGACCTCGGAGCCAAGAACATCAAAAGGATTCAAGACAGGGGTGACTGAGGATGAGGCGACCACAGAGGAAGCCGTGGAAGTTGGGACCCCAGAAGCGGGGCGACGTTTAGCACTGCGAGAATAGGAAATACGGGGAAGTCTCCCTTGAAGGCGTAGATGAGAGACAGTCATAGCATATGAGAAGCCTTGCACCTCTTTGAGACAACGGATTTCCCGCTCATTCAGGTAAACCTGACAACAGCGAGAATATGATGGATGTGCCTCATGACAGTTAAGGCAAGAGGGAGGTAGAGTACAAGAAGAACTGACATTGTCGTCAGCACCACAGACTGGACATTCGGCCATGGACCTGCAATATTTCGCTGGATGATCAAAACGCCAGCAGTTTCTACACTGTTGTGGTGTAGGAGTCACCTTTCGGACTTGCAAACGTTGACCTGCAATAAACCTAAGGTAGTTCACGCAGACAAAATGTTAAACGAAGCAGGCTGTGTTGATAATTGCTCCCGCCATTGGCCGGAGTGACAAAATGTGTCAACTTTGCCGATAGGAGTTCTTGAGCTCAAGCTGCCTGAAAATGTCATCACCACATGCTCTGAAATCATTGGACAATGGTGGGGGGCAAATGACAGAACCACAAGAATTGAGGGAATGGTGCTTGTCAATAGTAACAGGAGTAGTATCAACAGTTGTAAGAAGAGAAAGATCGTGAGCTTGGCCAGCATTCTAAATCGTGATATGAGTGCTGCTCTTGAGTGTGAAATGAGATGTCTTACCAACATGGCGTAGCAGAGCTTTACTCAATACCATGGTCTGAAAGATAGGTATTAGGAGAAGCATCACAGAGTAAAAACTGGTCCATTGAGTAGTCGAAACAGAGAGTTTAAGGGGAGTGTGACGAGCTGGCTGCTCTGCGATGAACGAGAAGGAGGCCGAATCGTCATGTGGGTCTGGGTCGTTTGGGTGTGGGACCTGGGGTGGTCCGGGATTGGAGACGGGCGAGCGATTCAAAATTGCCGCACCGAGGAGAAGCCGGAATCAAGGTCAGAGAAGAGCGAAGGTCAGACGTATCGTAAGGGCCAGTTGGGTCCCTGTACCTGAAGCAGGTGACAAACCAGCACCAGCAAGAGGTACAGGGCATGAGAGGTGTCCAAAGAGTCATCCATTAATGAGGCAGGGTCAGTACTGGGTGCGGTATCAGAAAGGGGCCCGGGGTAGTGGGTTCATGGATTGGGTCAGCCATGAGTTGTTACTTTCTTTTATAAATTTTAAAAAAGGGGGGGAAAAAAAAAAAAGGGAAGGGGGGGCCCCCCCCCCCCCCCCTTCCCCCAAAACCCCTTGGGGGGGAAAAAAAAAAAAAAAAGGGGGGGAAAAAAAAAAAAATAAAAAAAACCCCCCCCCCGGGGCCCGGGGAAAAGGGGAAAGGGGAAAAAACCCCGGTTTAAAAAATTTAAAAAAAAATTTTAAAAAAACCCCCCAAAAAAAAAAAGGGTGGAAAGGGTTTCCCCTTTTTTTTAAAACCCCCCAAAGGGGGAAAAAAAAGGGGGGGGAAAGGGGGGGAAAAAAGGGGGGGGGTTTAAAAAGGGATTTTAAGGGGGGAAAAAAAAAAGGGGGGGAAAGGGGAAAAAAAAAAAAACCCTTTCCCCGGGGGAAAGAAAGGGGGGGGCGGGAAAAGGGGGGGAAAAAAAAAAGGGGGGGGGTTAAAGGGGGGGGGAAAAATTTTCCCCTTAAGGTTTAAAAAAAAAAAGGGGGAAACCAAAAAGGGAAAAAAAAAAAAAAAATTGGAAAAGGGGGGGGAAAAAAAAGGGTAATTTGGGGGGGAAAAAAAAATAAGGGGGGGTAAAAGGGGGGAAAGGAATGGGGGGGGGGAAAAAACCGGGGGTTTTTTTGGGGGGGGGGGGTTTTTTTTTTTTTTTTTAAAAAAGGGGGAAAAAAAGGTTTTAAAAAAAGGGGGGGGGGGGGTAAACCCCGGAAACCCCCAAAAATTAAAAAAGGGGGGGGGGGGCCCCCCCCCCGGGGGCCGGGAAGGGGAAAAAAACCCCCCCCCCCCGGGGAAAAAAAAAGGGGGGGCCCCCCCCCCCCCCAAAGGGGGGGCCCCCCCCAAAGGGCCCCCCCCCGGGGGGGCCGGGGGGGAAAAAAACCCCCAAAAAACCAAAGGGAAAAAACCCAAAAAAGGGGGGGGGCCCCCCCCAAACCCCCCCCGGGGGGGGGAAAAAAAGGAAAAAAGGGGGGGGGGGGGAAAGGGGGGGGGAAAAAAAGGGGGGGGAAAACCCAATTTTCCCCCAAAAAATTTTTTTTAAAAAAAAAAAAAAAAAAGGGGGGGAACCGGGGGAAAAATTTAACCCGGGGGGGTTCCCCCAAAAAAGGGGGGAAAAGAAAAAAAAAAAAAAGGGGGGGGGGGGGGGGAAAAAAAAAAAAAAAAAAAATTTTTTTTTAAAAAAAAAAAAAAAATTTTTGGGGTTTGGTTTTTTTTTAAAAGGTTTTAAAAAAAATTTAAAGGGAAATTTTAAAAAATTTAAAAAAAATTTTTTTTTTTGTTTTTTTCCCCAAAAAACCCCCCGGGGGGAAAAAGGGGGGGGGGGGGGGGGGGGGGGGGGGGGGGGGGGGGGGGGGGGGGGGGGGGGGGGGGGGGGGGGGGGGGGGGGGGGGGGGGGGGGGGGGGGGGGGGGGGGGGGGGGGGGGGGGGGGGGGGGGGGGGGGGGGGGGGGGGGGGGGGGGGGGGGGGGGGGGGGGGGGGGGGGGGGGGGGGGGGGGGGGGGGGGGGGCTAAAACCCCCCCGCCCCAAGGCCTTTAACACCCAAGTAGTGCAGATGTGGGATGGAACCCTGCCAACCCCCACCCCTTTATGCCAGTAAACCAGGAACCCGGGGTAGAACCCCATCCACCCCCAAACCACCTCGGGGGGACAAAAAGGGGGGCCCGGATACCCCCACAAAATCCCCTTCGGCCAACCCCCCCGGAAAATTTCCGGGGATACACCCGTCCCCGAAAGAACCCCAAAAAAACCCCCCCGGGGGGACCGGGGAGGATTGGGGGATCCCCCGGCGATCCCGATTCCCGGCAAACCCACCCCCGCCAAGAACCCCAACGGGGAAAGGGGAAAGGACCAAGGTACCCTTCCCCCACCCAGGGGAAAAGAATGCCTGTGGAAAAAAAAAAGGGAAACCAGGGGGTTTTAAAGGGGAAAGGGAATTTAAAGGGAGGGATGGGGAAGGGGGGAGGGGGGATTTTGGGAGGAGGGATAGGGGGAGGGGGAGGGTAAAGGTTTGGGGGGCTGAGGGAAAAGGGGGAAAGGTCTAATTTTTCAACCAAGAAACCTTTTCCAAGGGGCCGAAAAAG
>WNWK01052574.1:0-12139 GCA_009830355.1 Cherax destructor
AGTACAATTGAAATTCAATAAAATAACCAAAACAATTGTTTGTTCTTTGTATACATTGTTCTTTTATTAATCTTTTATTACAGAGATAAAGTTCTAGCCTGCTCAAAGTTGTAGACAACGTTTGAATATATCAAAAATATATAATAAAATGAACAAGGTATACACAGAATAAACTATTGTTTGGGTGAGATTCTTAGTTAAAACTCACATTTTTTAGTTTTTGGAGTAGGTGGTCATGACGTTGCTACTCTTTGAAAGGCTGAACAGTAACTGAAGCAATATTCACTGTGTGACAACTGCTTCAAAATCTGTAGAGGGAACAAAGCAAACGTTAAAGGTGCTGGTGCTCCTTCAAAGACTGCATGGGGAACTGAGGCAGTAGTATACGGTCAACTGCTGTTTGCTTCCTGTATGGGCTACCAAATCGGTTGACTAATGGTTTGATTCTTCCAAAAGGAAAATAAAATGCAATGGATGTGGGGGCATCCAAAACTGTATGGGGAATTGAGTCAATAGTTTGCGGATAAATGCTGTCGTTTTTCTCCAAGGTATTGGTTGATATACTGCTTCAAAAACAGATTTATGAAGGGTGAATGAACGAATAAGATGCTGGTAAATGCCAATGCGATGAGAGGGAAGACGGCAAGAAATTAGTGCTGGGCAGAAGTGTTCTTGTCCAGAGACAGATACAAGGGTTAACCGCAGCTTAGGCTAAAGTAGGATATAGCTGGAGAGGTCAGGACTGCTATTTATGGATGGAGTGGTAGAATTGCAAAGTGACATTCTTGCTAGAAAAGTGGATAGAGCTAATACCTTGGGTGCTTAATAGATATTGGACCTGCCTAAGTAGAGCTCAACAGGCTTATGCATTCTTATGAACATAAAATTAACACTGCCCATACCACATGTGCTCCGAATTGTCACTATTCTTAGCTGAAAATTGGTTAGCAAAATTCTGAGTGGACGGATTGAAGGACCTGCCTAGTATGGGCCAACAGGCCTACTGCAGTGTTACGCATTTATGTTCTAATCCTCTCACTAACACATATTTTGAACTCACCCATCCAATGCTACGCACTTATGTCCCACTTGAAATCAGACGCCCATACTGGAAACCGAACCTTAACAATAAGCAGGAGCAACGGCATTTAAAAGTAAACACTACCCTTTACATTCTCGTTCCCACCAGCGGTAAGTTGTATTGGCTTTTATACGTTGCTTTAGTTCACCGTTGATTCTGAAGCAGTTGCACTGCAGTTGAATATCTCTGCTCTCAGTTCATGCAGTTTGAAAGAGCACCAGTACCCTAACGTTTGCTAAATATCCAACATGATTTGAACAGAGATGCACAAAACAATGCTTGTTCAGTTATCATTGTCCTTTAAAACCTTCATGAACTACACAACAAAATACAAAATGGACTCAATAGTGCACAAAATAATAAATTTTATTGTATACATTGTACATTTTATTAACATTATATTTTTGGGAGAAGTTCTTAAACCCTCACATGTTAGTGAAAGTTTTGAATATATGGAAAGATATATATTGAACAAGGATAACGAGTAACTAAGTTTGGGTGAGATTCTAGTTAAAACTCACTTTTTTGTAGAGGAACTAGTGACGTTAAAGTTTGCTCCTTCAAAGACTGATGAATGAAGCAAGTATTACGTGTGCAACTGCTTCTAAATCTGTAGGAACTAAGCAAACGTTAATGACTAACTGTTGCTCCTTCAAAAGAAGGAACTGAGGTAGTATAGGTGCAACTGCTGATACTTTCCTATGGGCTACCAAATCGGTTGACTTCTTGCTTCTGATTCTTCCAAGGAAAATAGAACTGCAATCGGTGCTGGTGCAAATTCCAAAACTGTATGGGGAATTGAGTCAATAGATTTCCAGGTGTAAATGCTGTCGTTTCTTCTCAAGGTATTGGTTGACTATACTCTCAAAAACAGATTTACCTGAAGGGTGAATGAACGAACTAGAGCTGGTAAAAAGCCAATGGGATGAGTGGGGAAGACGAGACAGACGAAGAATATGTGGGCAGAGTGTTCTTAGTCGCAGAGACAGATACAAGGGTTAACCCAGCACTTAGGCTAAAGTGGGATATAGCTGGAGAGGTCAGGACTGAGTATTTATGATGACAGTGAGAATTTTTTTTTTTTTTTTTTTTTTTTTTTTTTTTTTTTTTTTTTTTTTTTTTTTTTTTTTTTTTTTTTTTTTTTTTTTTTTTTTTTTTTTTTTTTTTTTTTTTTTTTTTTTTTTTTTTTTTTTTTTTTTTTTTTTTTTTTTTTTTTTTTTTTTTTTTTTTTTTTTTTTTTTTTTTTTTTTTTTTTTTTTTTTTTTTTTTTTTTTTTTTTTTTTTTTTTTTTTTTTTTTTTTCCTTACAGTTTTTCGAATTGCACCACCAGCGGCTACAGTTGTATTTGGCTTTGGGAGTATCAGAAGCACTATTGTCAACCGATTTGGCAGCCTGTACAGGAGAAGCAACTGCAGTTGCACCATATACTACTGCCTCAGTTCCCCATGCAGTTTTGAAGAGCACTAGTACCTTAACGTTTGCTTTAGTTCCCCTACAGATTTTGAAGCAGTTGTCACACAGTGAATGCTTGCTTCAGTTACTCGTTCAGCCTTTCAAAGAGCAGCAACGTCATGACCACCTACTACCAACAAAATACAAAAATGTGAGATTCAACTAGAGAATAGCACAAAACAATTGTTTGTTCTTTGTATACATTGTTCATTTTATTAACTTTTATTACAGAGAGCACAAGTTCGAAGCCTGCTCTAAAGTTAGTGACAACGTTTGAATATATCAAAATATATAATAAAATGAACAAGGTATACACAGAATAAACTATTGTTTGGGTGAGATTCTCTAGTTAAAACTCACATTTTTTATTTTGGTAGTAGGTGGTCATGACGTTGCTACTCTGAAGGCTGAACAGTAACTGAAGCAAGTATTCACTGTGTGACAACTGCTTCAAAATCTGTAGAGAACTAAAGCAAACGTTAAAGTGCTGGTGCTCCTTCAAGACTGCATGGGGACTGAGCAAGTTCGTGCAACTGCTGTTGCTTCTCCTGTATGGCTACCAAATCGGTTGACTATACTGCTTTGATTCTTCCAAAGGAAAATAGAACTGCAGTCGTGCTGGTGCAATTCCAAAAACTGTATGGAATGAGTCAATAGTTTCCGGTGTAAATGCTGTCGTTTCTTCTCCAAGGTATTGGTTGACTATACTGCTTCAAAAACAGATTTACCTGAAAGGGTGAATGAACGAACTAAGGAGTGCTGGTAAAATGCCAATGGGATGAGTGGGGAAGACGAGACAGACGAAGAATAGTGCTGGGCAGAAGTGTTCTTAGTCGCAGAGACAGATACAAGGGTTAACCCAGCAGCTTAGGCTAAAGTGGGATATAGCTGGAGAGGTCAGGACTGAGTATTTATAGGATGGAGTCAGGTGGAGAATGCTGCGTGTGACATTCTTCCGAGAAAGGTGATAGAGTCTAATACCTTGGGTAGCCTTAAATAGATATTGGACAAGTATATGAGTAGACCTTCTGCAGTGTTCATCCATTCTTATAAGAACATAAGAAATTAGGAACACTGCCCATACTCGTGCATGAGTGGGTAGAATTGTCAAAGCTTATTTCTTGAGTAGCATTGAAAATTGGGTTGAGCAAATATTCTGTTAGTGGGACGGATTGTGAAGGACCTGCCTAGTATGGGCCAACAGGCCTACTGCAGTGTTCCTTATGTTCTTATGTTCTAATCCATCTCACTAACACAATATTTGACCATCCCAATTCTCAATGCTACGCACCTGCAAGTCCCACTCAAATCCAGGACCTGCCCATACTGGGCAAATCCGAACCTTAACAATAAGCAGGAGCGACGGCATTTAAAAGTAAACTACTACCCTTTACAGTTTTTTCGAATTGCACCACCAGCGGCTACAGTTGTATTTGGCTTTTGGGAGTATCAGAAGCACTATTGTCAACCGATTTGGCAGCCTGTACAGGAGAAGCAACTGCAGTTGCACCATATACTACTGCCTCAGTTCCCCATGCAGTTTTTGAAGGAGCACCAGTACCCTTAACGTTTGCTTTAGTTCCCCCTACAGATTTTGAAGCAGTTGTCACACAGTGAATGCTTGCTTCAGTTACTCGTTCAGCCTTTCAAAGAGCAGCAACGTCATGACCACCTACTACCAACAAAATACAAAAATGTGAGATTCAACTAGAGAATAGCACCAAAACAATTGTTTGTTCTTTGTATACATTGTTCATTTTATTAACTTTTTTATTACAGAGAGCACAAGTTCGAAGCCTGCTCTAAAGTTAGTGACAACGTTTGAATATATCAAAAATATATAATAAAATGAACAAGGTATACACAGAATAAACTATTGTTTGGTGAGATTCTCTAGTTAAAACTCACATTTTTTGTTTGGTAGTAGGTGGTCATGATTGCACTCTGAAGGCTGAACATAACTGAAGCAAGTATTCACTGTGTGACAACTGCTCAAATCTGTGAGAACTAAAGCAAACGTTAAAGTGCTGGTGCTCCTTCAAAGACTGCATGGGAACTGAGCAGTGATACAGTGCAACTGCTGTTCTTCTCCTGTATGGCTCCAAATCGGTTGACTATACTGCTTCTGATTCTTCCAAAGGAAAATAGAACTGCAGTCGGTGCTGGTGCAATTCCAAAAACTGTAGGAATTAGTCAATAGTTTCCGGTGTAAATGCTGTCGTTTCTTCTCCAAGGTATTGGTTGACTATACTGCTTCAAAAACAGATTTACCTGAAAGGGTGAATGCCAATGGGATGAGTGGGGAAGACGAGACAGACGAAGAATAGTGCTGGGCAGAAGTGTTCTTAGTCGCAGAGACAGATACAAGGGTTAACCCAGCAGCTTAGGCTAAAGTGGGATATAGCTGGAGAGGTCAGGACTGAGTATTTATAGGATGGAGTCAGGTGGAGAATGCTGCGTGTGACATTCTTCCGAGAAAGGTGATAGAGTCTAATACCTTGGGTAGCCTTAAATAGATATTGGACAAGTATATGAGTAGACCTTCTGCAGTGTTCATCCATTCTTATAAGAACATAAGAAATTAGGAACACTGCCCATACTCGCGCATGAGTGGGTAGAATTGTCAAAGCTTATTTCTTGAGTAGCATTGAAAATTGGGTTGAGCAAATATTCTGTTAGTGGGACGGATTGTGAAGGACCTGCCTAGTATGGGCCAACAGGCCTACTGCAGTGTTCCTTATGTTCTTATGTTCTAATCCATCTCACTAACACAATATTTGACCATCCCAATTCTCAATGCTACGCACCTGCAAGTCCCACTCAAATCCAGGACCTGCCCATACTGGGCAAATCCGAACCTTAACAATAAGCAGGAGCGACGGCATTTAAAAGTAAACTACTACCTTTTACAGTTTTTTCGAATTGCACCACCAGCGGCTACAGTTGTATTTGGCTTTTGGGAGTATCAGAAGCACTATTGTCAACCGATTTGGCAGCCTGTACAGGAGAAGCAACTGCAGTTGCAACATATACTACTGCCTCAGTTCCCCATGCAGTTTTTGAAGGAGCACCAGTACCCTTAACGTTTGCTTTAGTTCCCCCTACAGATTTTGAAGCAGTTGTCACACAGTGAATGCTTGCTTCAGTTACTCGTTCAGCCTTTCAAAGAGCAGCAATGTCATGACCACCTACTACCAACAAAATACAAAAATGTGAGATTCAACTAGAGAATAGCACCAAAACAATTGTTTGTTCTTTGTATACATTGTTCATTTAATTAACTTTTTTATTACAGAGAGCACAAGTTTGAAGCCTGCTCTAAAGTTAGTGACAACGTTTGAATATATCAAAAATATATAATAAAATGAACAAGGTATACACAGAATAAACTATTGTTTGGGTGAGATTCTCTAGTTAAAACTCACATTTTTTTAGTTTTTTGGCAGTAGGTGGTCATGACGTTGCTACTCTTTGAAGGCTGAACAGAACTGAAGCAAGTATTCACTGTGTGACAATGCTTCAAAATCTGTAGACAGAACTAAAGCAAACGTTAAAGGTGCTGGTGCTCCTTCAAAGACTGCATGGGAACTGAGGCAGTAGTATACGTGCAACTGCTGTTGCTTCTCTGTATGGGCTACCAAATCGGTTGACTATACTGCTTCTGATTCTTCCAAAGGAAAATAGAACTGCAGTCGGTGCTGGTGCAATTCCAAAACTGTATGGGGAATTGAGTCAATAGTTTCCGGTGTAAATGCTGTCGTTTCTTCTCCAAGGTATTGGTTGACTATACTGCTTCAAAAACAGATTTACCTGAAAGGGTGAATGAACGGACTAAGGAGTGCTGGTAAAATGCCAATGGGATGAGTGGGGAAGACGAGACAGACGAAGAATAGTGCTGGGCAGAAGTGTTCTTAGTCGCAGAGACAGATACAAGGGTTAACCCAGCAGCTTAGGCTAAAGTGGGATATAGCTGGAGAGGTCAGGACTGAGTATTTATAGGATGGAGTCAGGTGGAGAATGCTGCGTGTGACATTCTTCCGAGAAATGTGATAGTCTAATACCTTAGGTAGCCTTAAATAGATATTGGACAAGTATATGAGTAGACCTTCTGCAGTGTTCATCCATTCTTATAAGAACATAAGAAATTAGGAACACTGCCCATACTCGCGCATGAGTGGGTAGAATTGTCCAAGCTTATTTCTTGGGTAGCATTGAAAATTGGGTTGAGCAAATATTCTGTTAGTAGGACGGATTGTGAAGGACCTGCCTAGTATGGGCCAACAGGCCTGCTGCAGTGTTCCTTATGTTCTTATGTTCTAATCCATCTCACTAACACAATATTTGACCATCCCAATTCTCAATGCTACCCAAGCAATAAGCTTTGAAAATTCTATTTACTCACATGCAAGTCCCACTCAAATCCAGGACCTGCCCATACTGGGCAAATCCGAACCTTAACAATAAGCAGGAGCGACGGCATTTAAAAGTAAACTACTACCCTTTACAGTTTTTTCGAATTGCACCACCAGCGGCTACAGTTGTATTTGGCTTTTAGAAGTATCAGAAGCACTATTGTCAACCGATTTGGCAGCCTGTACAGGAGAAGCAACTGCAGTTCCCCATGCAGTTTTTGAAGGAGCACCAGTACCCTTAACATAAGAACATAAGAAAGGAGGAACACTGCAGCAGGCCTGTTGGCCTATACTAGGCAGGTCCTTCACAATCCGTCCCACTAACAGAATATTTGCTCAACCCAATTTTCAATGCTACCCAAGAAATAAGCTTTGACAATTCTTCCCACTCATGTGCGAGTCCCACTCAAATCCAACCCCTCTCACTCATGAATTTATCCAACCTAAATTTGAAACTACCCAAGGTCCTAGCTTCAATAACCCTACTAGGCAGACTGTTCCACTCATCAGCTACCCTATTTCCAAACCAATACTTTCCTATATCCTTTCTAAATCTAAACTTATCTAACTTGAATCCATTATTGCGGGTTCTCTCTTGGAGAGATATCCAACAGATTTTGAAGCAGTTGTCACACAGTGAATGCTTGCTTCAGTTACTCGTTCAGCCTTTCAAAGAGCAGCAACGTCATGACCACCTACTACCAACAAAATACAAAAATGTGAGATTCAACTAGAGAATAGCACCAAAACAATTGTTTGTTCTTTGTATACATTGTTCATTTAATTAACTTTTTTATTACAGAGAGCACAAGTTCGAAGCCTGCTCTAAAGTTAGTGACAACGTTTGAATATATCAAAAATATATAATAAAATGAACAAGGTATACACAGAATAAACTATTGTTTGGGTGAGATTCTCTAGTTAAAACTCACATTTTTTTAGTTTTGGAGTAGGTGGTCATGACTGTGCTACTCTTGAAGGCTGAACAACTGAGCAAGTATATCACTGTTGACAACTGATCAAATCTGTAGAGGAACTAAAGCAAACGTTAAGTCTGGTGCTCCTTCAAAGACTGCATGGGGAACTGAGGCAGTAGTATCAGGGGCAACTGCTGTTGCTTCTCCTGTATGGGCTACAAATCGTTTGACTATACTGCTTGATTCTTCAAAAGGAAAATAGAACTGCAGTCGGTGCTGGTGCAATTCAAAAACTGTATGGGAATTGAGTCAATAGTTTCCGGTGTAAATGCTGTCGTTTGTTCTCAAGGATTGGTTGACTATACTGCTTCAAAAACAGATTTACCTGAAAGGGTGAATGAACGAACTAAGGAGTGCTGGTAAAATGCCAATGGGATAGTGGGAAGACAGAGACAGACGAAGAATAGTGCTGGGCAGAAGTGTTCTTAGTCGCAGAGACAGATCAAGGGTTAACCGCAGCTTAGGCTAAAGTGGGATATAGCTGGAGAGGTCAGGACTGAGTATTTATAGGATGGAGTCAGGTGGAGAATGCTGCGTGTGACATTCTTCCGAAAAGGTGATAGAGTCTAAACCTTGGGTAGCCTTAAATAGATATTGGACAAGTATATGTAGACCTTCTGCAGTGTTCATCCATTCTTATAAGAACATAAGAAGTAGGAGACCTGCCCATACTCAACATGAGTGGGTAGAATTGTCAAAAGCTTATTTCTTGAGTAGCATTGAAAATTGGTTGACAAATATTCTGTTAGTGGGACGTTGTGAAGGACCTGCCTAGTATGGAGCCAACAGGGCCTACTGCAGTGTTCCTATGTTCTTATGTTCTAATCCATCTCACTAACACAATATTTGACCATCCCAATTCTCAATTACAGTTTACTTGCACTGCAATCCACTCAAATCCAGGACCTGCCCATACTGGGCAAATCCGAACCTTAACAATAAGCAGGAGCGACGGCATTTAAAAGTAACTACTACCCTATACAGTTTTTTCAATTGCACCACCAGGGCTACAGTTGTATTGCTCTAGAGTTAGGAACTTTAATATATCAAAAATTAGCTAATAAGAGAAAGATGCAGTAATCACTATTTCTGCTAGTTCCTGCAGTTTTGAAAGATCTTTAGTACCTAACGTTTGCTATGTTCCCCTACAGATTTGAAGCGTTGTACACAGTGAAAGCTTGCTTCGTTGCTGTTCACCTTCAAAAGCAACGTCATGACACTACTACAACAAAGTAAAATGTGAGATTCACTTAAGAATAGCCAAAACAAGTGTCTTTGTATACATTGTTGCATTTTCTTTTGTAAAGCACAATTCGAGCTGCTCTAAAGTTAGTGACAAGTTTGAAATATCAAAATATAATAAGTGTGCAAAGAATATAGAATAAACATATTTGGTGAATCTCTAGTTTCTTTAGTTTGGTTACGTAGTGTTCAAAAACGTTCTACCTGAAGGTAGACATAACTGACGAAATCCATGTTGGAAGACCTCGAAAAATCTGGAGAATGTCATAGCGTAAACTAGATCAAGGTCTAAACTGCATAGGGCTAAAGTGGGATATAGCTGGAGAGCAGGACTGATTATGGTGTCGTGAATGCTGTGTGACATTTGAAAAGTGTGATCTATCCTAAGGACTAAATGAGTAGAAGTTGAGTGCACTTCCAGTGTTCGATTTAAAGCAATAGTTTCGGTAAATGCTGTCCGTTTCTTCTCAAGTTGGATGACTTAAGCTTCAAAAACAGATTTACTGAAATGGGTGAGCAAATATCTTTAGTGGACGGTGTAAATGCCAATGGGATAGTGGGAAGACGAGACGACAGAAGAATATGCTGGGCAGAATGATCTTGTCCAGAACAGATTTGACACCGTTACTCAGAGCTTAGGCTAAATGGGATATGCTGGAGAGGTCAGACTAGTATTTATAGGATGGAGTCCAGGTGGAGAATGCTCGTGACATTCTTCGAGAAAGGTGATAGAGTCTAAATACCTTAGTGCCTTAAATAGATATTGGACAAGCATATGAGTGACCTTCTGCAGTTTCATCCATTCTTATAGAACCATAATGAAATTTGGCACGCCTAAGAGCAACTGCATAGTGGTAAATTGTCAGCCCATATTCTTGAGAGCATTGAAACTTGGGTTGCTAAATCCATTCGTTTGGAGCAGTTGTGAAGGATGCCTGCTATGAGTCTCAGGCCTTTCAAAGGACAAGTCATTAACCTACTCCAAATACAAATTAATTCACATGATTGACCAAACAATTTTTATTCTTTGTCATTGTTCATTTATAATTTTATTACAGAGCCTCAAATCGGACCGCCCCGATCCGAACAATAAGCACATTAAGTACTGTTCATCCCAAGCGCGTTGTATTGCGGTATAGCACTATTCAACTTGGCCTGACAGAACGGTACCATAACACGCCTCGTCCATGCTTGAAGCGCAACTTTTTTCACGATTGAGGTCATGATCTTGTTCATATTATTCAGCCACCTACCACAACAAATAAAATGGTCAATGAATACAAAATTGTTCTTTTATACATTTTATTATTACTTTTTACAGACACAAGTTCGAAGCCTGCTCTAAAGTTAGTGACAACGTTTGAATATATCAAAAATATATAATAAAATGAACAAGGTATACACAGAATAAACTATTGTTTGGGTGAGATTCTCTAGTTAAAACTCACATTTTTAGTTTTGGTAGTAGTGTCATGTTGTACTCTGAAGGCTGAACGAGAACTGAAGCAAGTATTCACTGTGTGACAACTGCTTCAAAATCGAGAGAACTAAAGCAAACGTTAAATGCTGGTGCTCCTTCAAAGACTGCATGGGAACTGAGGCAGTATACGTGCAACTGCTGTTGCTTCTCCTGTATGGGCTACCAAATCGGTTGACTTACTGCTTTGATTCTTCCAAAGGAAAATAGAACTGCAGTCGTGCTGGTGCATTCAAAACTGTATGGGAATAGTCAATAGTTTCGGTTAAATGCTGTCGTTTCTTCTCAAGGTATTGGTTGACTATACTGCTTCAAAACAGATTGAAGCAGTTGTCACACAGTGAATGCTTGCTTCAGTTACTCGTTCAGCCTTTCAAAGAGCAGCAACGTCATGACCACCTACTACCAACAAAATACAAAAATGTGAGATTCAACTAGAGAATAGCACCAAAACAATTGTTTGTTCTTTGTATACATTGTTCATTTTATTAACTTTTTTATTACAGAGAGCACAAGTTCGAAGCCTGCTCTAAAGTTAGTGACAACGTTTGAATATATCAAAAATATATAATAAAATGAACAAGGTATACACAGAATAAACTATTGTTTGGGTGAGATTCTCTAGTTAAAACTCACATTTTTTTAGTTTTTTGGTAGTAGGTGGTCATGACGTTGCTACTCTTTGAAAGGCTGAACGAGTAACTGAAGCAAGTATTCACTGTGTGACAACTGCTTCAAAATCTGTAGAGGGAACTAAAGCAAACGTTAAAGGTGCTGGTGCTCCTTCAAAGACTGCATGGGGAACTGAGGCAGTAGTATACGGTGCAACTGCTGTTGCTTCTCCTGTATGGGCTACCAAATCGGTTGACTATACTGCTTCTGATTCTTCCAAAAGGAAAATAGAACTGCAGTCGGTGCTGGTGCAATTCCAAAAACTGTATGGGGAATTGAGTCAATAGTTTCCGGTGTAAATGCTGTCGTTTCTTCTCCAAGGTATTGGTTGACTATACTGCTTCAAAAACAGATTTACCTGAAAGGGTGAATGAACGAACTAAGGAGTGCTGGTAAAATGCCAATGGGATGAGTGGGGAAGACGAGACAGACGAAGAATAGTGCTGGGCAGAAGTGTTCTTAGTCGCAGAGACAGATACAAGGGTTAACCCGCAGCTTAGGCTAAAGTGGGATATAGCTGGAGAGGTCAGGACTGAGTATTTATAGGATGGAGTCAGGTGGAGAATGCTGCGTGTGACATTCTTCCGAGAAAGGTGATAGAGTCTAATACCTTGGGTAGCCTTAAATAGATATTGGACAAGTATATGAGTAGACCTTCTGCAGTGTTCATCCATTCTTATAAGAACATAAGAAATTAGGAACACTGCCCATACTCGCGCATGAGTGGGTAGAATTGTCAAAGCTTATTTCTTGAGTAGCATTGAAAATTGGGTTGAGCAAATATTCTGTTAGTGGGACGGATTGTGAAGGACCTGCCTAGTATGGG
>WNWK01052575.1:0-12139 GCA_009830355.1 Cherax destructor
TACCACTAATACAGGCTGCCCAAAAACATTATCCCGTATAAAGAAATTAGATCAAGTAGAAATGACCCAAAATGGATGAATAATAGGCTCAAATATCTTTTAGGGCAGAAGAAAGGAATTTATAGGCGCATAAAAAGAGGTGAGGGTCATCTTATAAATCAGTATACTGACATTAAGAATGACGTTAAAGGGAATAAGAAAAGCTAAACGGGACTATGAAATTAAAGTTGCTAGGGATTCAAAAACTAACCCAAAAGTTTTCCAGGTTTATAGAACAAAAGTTAGGGATAAGATAGGTCCCTTAAAAATAACTTTGGGCATCTTACTGACAAGGAGAATGATATGTGCTCTATTTTTAATAATTATTTTCTCTCGGTTTCACACAGGGAAACATTAATAATATCCCAGTAATTAATTTTTACAGAGGCCCAGAAGAAGATAAATTATGTAATATCACAGTCACTAGCGAAATGATTATGAAACAGCTGGACCGACTGAAACAAAATAAATCGCCGGGTCCTGATGAGCTTTTTGCAAGGGTTCTTAAGGAATGCAAAATGGAACTCTGTGAACCAATATCTAACATTTTTAATTTATCTCTTCAAACAGGTGTAGTGTCTGATATGTGGAAGATGGCTAATGTAATTCCTATTTTTAAAGCAGGGGACAAGTCACTACCGTCAAACTACCGCCCAATAAGCCTGACCTCAATTGTAGGCAAATTACTAGAGTCAATTATAGCTGATATTATTAGAAGCCATCTAGATAACCATAATTTGATTAATGATACCACATGGATTCACGAGGGCCGTTCCTGCCTATCTAATTTATTAACCTTCTTCAGTAAAGCTTTTGAGGCTGTTGATCACGATAAAGAATTCGATATTGTTTATTTAGACTTTAGTAAGGCTTTTGATAGAGTACCGCACCAGAGACTGTTAAAGAAAGTGGCAGCTCATGGCATTGGGGAAAAAGTGCTGTCATGGATCGAGTCATGGCTCACCAATAGGAAGCAGAGAGTGTGCATAAATGGGGTTAAATCCGAATGGGGACTTGTAACAAGTGGTGTTCCACAGGGATCAGTCTTAGGCCCATTGTTATTTATAATATATATCAATGACCTTGATGAGGGAATTACTAGTGATATGAGCAAATTCGCCGACGACACGAAGATAGGTAGGATAATTGATTCAAACATAGATGTCATAGAACTTCAGGAAGATTTAGACAAACTTAATTCGTGGTCAGAAAAGTGGCAGATGCAGTTCAATGTAGATAAATGCAAGGTTCTGAAGCTCGGAGTGTCCATAACCCAAGCACTTATAAGTTAAATAACGTAGAACTTAGCCATACAGATTGCGAGAAGGACTTGGGGTGATGGTAAGCAGCAACCTTAAACCAAGACAGCAATGCCTAAGCGTACGTAATAAGGCAAATAGATTACTGGGATTTATATCAGAAGTGTTAGCAACAGAAGTCCCGAGGTTATATTACAGCTTTATACATCATTAGTAAGGCCTCACCTAGATTACGCAGCTCAGTTCTGGTCTCCATATTACAGAATGGACATAAATTCGTTAGAAAACATTCAGCGTAGAATGACTAAATTAATACATAACATTAGAAATCTTCCTTACGAAGAAAGATTGAAGACCTAAAATTACATTCACTTGTAAGACGTAGAATGAGGGAGACATGATCGAGGTATACAAGTGGAAAATGGGTATTAACAAGGGGATATAAATAAGGTCTTGAGGATATCTCTCCAAGAGAGAACCGCAATAATGGATTCAAGTTAGATAAGTTTAGATTTAGAAAGGATATAGGAAAGTATTGGTTTGGAAATAGGGTAGTTGATGAGTGGAACAGTCTGCCTAGTAGGGTTATTGAAGCTAGGACCTTGGGTAGTTTCAAATTTAGGTTGGATAAATCATGAGTGAGAGGGGTTGGATTTGGTGGGACTCGCCATGAGTGGGTAGAATTGTCAAAGCTTATTTCTTGGGTAGCATTGAAAAGTGGGTTGAGCAAATATTCTGTTAGTGGGACGGATTGTGAAGGACCTGCCTAGTATGGGCCAACAGGCCTGCTGCAGTGTTCCTCCTTTCTTATGTTCTTATGTCCCTTTATTGCCTTTTCGAAGTCATTTGGCGTCGTGGTGATGTCAGATAGGTGTGCGTCTGTAAAGTTCTGTGGCACTCTCATAAAATTAATTTAGGTCTTCGATTTTCAGTCTGTTTAGCGTCCCTAAAAACTGAGTTATACTGGGACTTAAGTAACTCACTCATTTCCTTGCTGTCATCTGTGTAGGACCCATCCCGTTTAAGTAGGGGCCCAATACTGGATGTTGTTCTCGACTTTGTTTTTTGCATAAGAAAAGAATACTTGGGATTCTTTCAATTTCATTTATAGCTTTTAGTTCTTCCCGCATTTCTTGATTCCTGTAAGATTACTTAGTTTTAATTCGATGTTTGCTATTTCTCTGACTAGTGTCTCCCTACGTATTTCAGATATATTGGCCTTCTGTAGCCGCTCCGTTATTCTTTGCCTTCGCCTGTATAGGGAGCGCCTCTCTCTTTCTAGTTTGCATCTTCTCCTCCTTTTCCTTAAGGGAATTTGCCTTGAGCAAACCTCTAGTGCCACAGAGTAAATTTGGTCTAGACATAAGAACATAAGACATAGAAGGAGAACACTGCAGCAGGCCTGTTGGCCCATACTAGGCAGGTCCTTCACAATCCGTCCCACTAACAGAATATTTGCTCAACCCAATTTTCAATGCTACCCAAGAAATAAGCTTTGACAATTCTACCCACTCATGCGCGAGTCCCACTCAAATCCAACCCCTCTCACTCATGAATTTATCCAACCTAAATTTGAAACTACCCAAGGTCCTAGCTTCAATAACCCTACTAGGCAGACTGTTCCTCATCAACTACCCTATTTCCAAACCAATACTTTCCTATATCCTTTCTAAATCTAAACTTATCTAACTTGAATCCATTATTACGGGTTCTCTCTTGGGGGATATCTTCAAGACCTTATTTATATCCCCTTTGTTAATACCCATTTTCCACTTGTATACCTCGATCATGTCTCCCTCATTCTACGTCTTACAAGTGAATGTAATTTTAGGGTCTTCAATCTTTCTTCGTAAGGAAGATTTCTAATGCTATGTATTAATTTAGTCATTCTACGCTGAATGTTTTCTAACGAATTTATGTCCATTCTGTAATATGGAGACCAGAATGAGCTGCGTAATCTAGGTGAGGCCTTACTAATGATGTATAAAGCTGTAATATAACCTCTGGACTTCTGTTGCTAACACTTCTTGATATAAATCCCAGTAATCTATTTGCCTTATACGTACGCTTAGGCATTGCTGTCTTGGTTTAAGGTTGCTGCTTACCATCACCCCCAAGTCCTTCTCGCAATCTGTATGGCTAAGTTCTACGTTATTTAACTTATAAGTGCTTGGGTTATGGACACTCCCGAGCTTCAGAACCTTGCATTTATCTACATTGAACTGCATCTGCCACTTTTCTGACCACGAATTAAGTTTGTCTAAATCTTCCTGAAGTTCTATGACATCTATGTTTGAATCAATTATCCTACCTATCTTCGTGTCGTCGGCGAATTTGCTCATATCACTAGTAATTCCCTCATCAAGGTCATTGATATATATTATAAATAACAATGGGCCTAAGACTGATCCCTGTGGAACACCACTTGTTACAAGTCCCCATTCGGATTTAACCCCATTTATGACACTCTCTGCTTCCTATTGGTGAGCCATGACTCGATCCATGACAGCACTTTTTCCCCCAATGCCATGAGCTGCCACTTTCTTTAACAGTCTCTGGTGCGGTACTTATCAAAAGCCTTACTAAAGTCTAAATAAACAATATCGAATTCTTTATCGTGATCAACAGCCTCAAAAGCTTTACTGAAGAAGGTTAATAAATTAGATAGGCAGGAGCGGCCCCTCGTGAATCCATGCTGGGTATCATTAATCAAATTATGGTTATCTAGATGGCTTTTAATAATATCAGCTATAATTGACTCTAGTAATTTGCCTACAATTGAGGTCAGGCTTATTGGGCGGTAGTTTGACGGTAGTGACTTGTCCCGCTTTAAAAATAGGAATTACATTAGCCATCTTCCACATATCAGACACTACACCTGTTTGAAGAGATAAATTAAAAATGTTAGATATTGGTTCACAGAGTTCCATTTTGCATTCCTTAAGAACCCTTGCAAAAAGCTCATCAGGACCCGGCGATTTATTTTGTTTCAGTCGGCCCAGCTGTTTCATAATCATTTCGCTAGTGACTGTGATATTACATAATTTATCTTCTTCTGGGCCTCTGTAAAAATTAATTACTGGGATATTATTAATATCTTCCTGTGTGAAAACCGAGAGAAAATAATTATTAAAAATAGAGCACATATCATTCTCCTTGTCAGTAAGATGCCCAAAGTTATTTTTAAGGGGACCTATCTTATCCCTAACTTTTGTTCTATAAACCTGGAAAAAACTTTTTGGGTTACTTTTTGAATCCCTAGCAACTTTAATTTCATAGTCCCGTTTAGCTTTTCTTATTCCCTTTTTAACGTCCCTCTTAATGTCAGTATACTGATTTATAAGATGACCCCACCTCTTTTATGCGCCTATAAATTCCTTTCTTCTGCCCTAAAAGATATTTGAGCCTATTATTCATCCATTTTGGGTCATTTCTACTTGATCTAATTTCTTTATACGGGATAAATGTTCCTAACATAGGTTAGGATCCGTGATGCTTAGGCAATCTTCCCAGTTTATATCATTTAGGACTTGGTTTACTTGGTCCCACCTTATGTTTTTGTTATTGAAGTTGAATTTGGAAAAGGCTTAAGGTGAACTTGGTGCAGAGATTTAAAAGTTCATGCATGTGTGAATTTTCATCTGAGCTGCCTCCTGGTGTTATCTCTGCTAGCACATTGTTTGCAATGGACTCTTCTAAATAGCTATCGAGTTTGTATAACCCATAATTTGAGTTATATACTGTGTATGTCCTTGGACCAAGTGTAACACACCTAGCTTGGCTGGGAGCTTGTTTCTTGTAGGATTGTGTGGGTCAATGGGTTAGAGCGTCATGGGTTTTCGTCACCTATATATATATATTATTATATATATATATATATATATATATATATATATATATATATATATATATATATATATATATATATATATATATATAGCATGGGTGATGAATGTTGCAACGAGGAGAAGGCTGGAGGCAGTGGAGATGTCGTGTCTGAGGTCAATGTGTGGTGTGAATATAATGCAGAGAATTCGGAGTTTGGAAATTAGGAGGAGGTGCGGGATTACCAAAACGATTGTCCAGAGAGCTGAGGAGGGGTTGTTGAGGTGGTTTGGACATGTAGAGGGAATGGAACGAGACAGAGTGACTTCGGAGTGTATAAATCTGTAGTGGAGGGAAGGCGGGGTAGGGGTCGGCCTAGGAAAGGTTGGAGGGAGGGGTAAAGGAAGTTTTGTGTGCGAGGGGCTTGGATTTCCAGCAAGCATGTGTGAGCGTATTTGATAGGAGTGAATGGAGGCATATGGTTTTTAATACTTGACGTGGCTGCAGTGGTCGAGTCACAGCTCCAGGCCCCGCCTCTTCACTGGCCGCTACTAGGTCACTTTTCCTGCTTCATGAGCTTTATCATACCTCTTTTTAAAGTTATGTATGAATCATGCCTCCACTACATCACTTCCCAGATTATTCCACTTCCTGACAACTCTGTGACTGAAGAAATACTTCCTTACATCCCTGTGATTCATCAGTGTCTTCAACTTCCAACTGTGTCCCCTTGTTGCTGTGCCCCATCTCTGAAACATTCTGTCTCTGTCCAGCTTGTCGATTCCTATCAGTATTTTATATGTCGTTATCATATCCCCCCTATCTCTCCTGTCCTTCAGTGTCGTCAGGTCAATTTCCCTTAACCTCTTCTAGTAGGACATACCCCTTAGCTCTGGGACTAGTCTTGTTGCAAACCTTTGCCCTTTCTTGAGTTTTCTTACATGCTTGGCTAGTGTGGGTTCCAAACTGGTGCTGCATACTCTAATATGGGCCTAACGTACACAGTGTACAGGGTCCTGAATGATTAATTATTAAGATGTCGGAATGCTGTTCTTAGGTTTGCTAGGCGCCCGTATGCTGCAGCAGTTATTTGGCTGATGTGCGCCTCAGGAGATGTGCCCTGTGTTATACTCACCCCAAGATCCTTTTCCTTGAGTGAAGTTTGTAGTCTCTGGCCCACTAGACTGTACTCCGTCTTCGGTCTTCTTTGCTTTTCCGCAATCTTCATGATTTTGCACTTGGTGGAGTTGAACTCTAGGAGCCAGTTTCTGAGCAAGGCCTGCAGCCTGTCAAGATCCGTTTGTAGTTCTGCCTGGTCCTCATTCGATTGGATTCTTCTCATCTTCACATCATCTGCAAACAGGGATACTTTCAAGTCGTTCACAAACACCAGAAACAGCACCGGTCCTAGGACTGACCACTGTGGAACCCCGCTCATCCCAGGCGCCCACTGACACCTCGCCACGTACCATTACTCGGTGTTGTCTTCCTGACAGGTATTCCTGATCCATTGCAGTGGCTTCCCTGTTATCCCTGCCTGGTCCTCCAGCTTTTGCACTAATCTCTTGTGAGGAACTGTGTCAAACGCCTTTTTACATTCCAAGAAAATGCGATCTACCCAGGACTCTCTCTCTTGTCTTACTGCTGTCACCCTGTCGTAGAACTCCAGTAGGTTTGTGTGTGTGTGTGTGTGCGTGTGTGTGTGTGTGTGTGTGTGTGTGTGTGTGTGTACTCACCTAATTGTGGTTGCAGGGGTCGAGACTCAGCTCCTGGCCCCGCCTCTGCACTGTCCGCTACTGGTCTCTGCTCTCTCTGCTCCATGAGCTTTATCATACCTTGTCTTAAAACTATGTATGGTTCCCGCCTCCACTATATCGTTCGCTTGACTATTCCACTTCCTAACTACTCTATGGCTGAAGAAGTGCTTTCTAACATCCCTTTGACTCATCTGAGTCTTCAGCTTCCAGTTGCGTCCCCTTGTTTCTGTGTTCCCTCTCTGGAACATCCTGTCACTATCTACCTTGTCGATTCCCCGCAGTATTTTGTATGTCGTTATCATGTCTTCTCTAACCCTTCTGTCCTCCAGTGTTGTTAGTCCTATTTCCCTCAACCTTTCTTCATAGGGCAGTCCCCTGAGTTGTGGAACTAGCCTTGTCGCAAACCTTTGCACTTTCTCTAATTTCTTGACATGCTTGACCAGGTGTGGGTTCCAGACTGGTGCTGCATACTCTAGTATGGGCCTGACGTACACGGTGTACAGTGTCTTGAACGATTCCTTGTTAAGGTAACAGAACGCTAATCTTAGGTTTGCCAGTCGCCCATATGCTGCCGCGGTTATCTGGTTGATGTGTGTTTCCGGAGACGTGCTTTGCGTTATACTCACCCCAAGGTCTTTCTCCTTTGACGAGGTTTGTAGCCTTTGTCCACCTAGCCTGTACTCTGTCAGCGGTCTTCTTTGCCCTTCTCCGATCTTCATGACTTTGCATTTGGTGGGGTTAAATTCGAGAAACCAGTTGCTAGACCAGATGTCAAGCTTGTCCAGGTCTCTTTGAAGTCCTGCTTGGTCTTCATCCGATGTGATTCTCCTCATTAATTTCACATCATCTGCGAAAAGAGACACTTCTGAGTCTATCCCGTGGAAATAAATGGTATGGAAATAAATGGTATAAAATACCGACACAATGGAAAAATAAACACATAAGCAGTATAATGTGATCCTTTATTGACAACGTTTCGCCCACGCAGTGGGCTTTATCGAGTCACAGACAGATCTACCTGGAAAATGAGTAACATGAATATATATAGGATATAGTCAGGTGGAGAAAGCTGCATGTGACAGTCTAAAAAGTAGTGTGATAGTTAAAACATTGTGTGACTTAAAGGACCTGCAGTGTTCCATTCTTTAGTTCTAGGTGGGATAGCGTTGAAGAAGTTTCTTGGCAATATGTTCAGCTATGTTGTAGAAACCGTTGTTCTGGTTGAAGTTGTTGGATATACAGATAAGTGATGATTCCAGGATTCTTCGGTATTGCGTGTTTTCTTCTCTGGCGATGAGTCTTGCGTTTCTGTAGTTGATTAAATGGTTGTGTAAATTTCGGTGTTGAACACAGGCATTTCTTGAGTCGTCAGATCTTCCTGCGTACTGGTGTTCTGAAATGCGTGTTTGGAGGTCTCTGGATGTTTCGCCGACGTATAATTTGCTGTAGCCGTCCGTCATGTCATTCACATATACCAAGAATAGCACTAGTCCTAGGATTGACCCCTGCGGCACACCGCTGTCACAGGTGCCCACTGCGATACCTCATCACGCACCATGACCCGTTGTTGTCTCCCTGTGAGGTGTTCCCTGATCCATTCCAGTGCCCTTCCTGTTATACACGCTTGGTCTTCCAACTTCTTTACTAATCTCATGTGAGGAACTGTGTCAAAGGCCTTCCTGCAGTCCAGGAAAATGCAGTCAACCCACCCTTCTCTCTCTTGCCTTACCTCTGTTACTTTATTATATAACTCCAGGAAGTTTGTTACACAGGATTTGCCTTCCCTGAATCCGTGCTCTCTGGCCTTGATTATCCTGTTTTGCTCCAGATGCTCCACCATTCTTTTCCTGATGATTTTCTCCAAGACTTTGCACACTATACACATAAGTGACACCGGTCTGTAGTTTAGTGCCTCTTTTCTGTCTCCTTTTTTAAAGATGGGGACTACGTTGGCTTTTTTCTATATCTCAGGTAGCTGCCCAGTTTCAAGGGATGTGTTGAATATTATGGTAAGTGGCACACTCAGAACCTCAGCTCCTTCCCGAAAGACCCATGGGGAGATATTGTCCGGACCCATCGCCTTTGAGGTATCAAGGTCACTGAGTAACTGCTTCACCTCCCCCTCGATACATCCCTTGTTGGTGACGCACCCCGTCCTGTCTCCGCTGTGAATACTTCCCTAAACCTCGAGTTGAGCTCCTCACATACCTCTTGATCATTACTTGTGAGTTCCCCATCTTCCCTCCTCAGCCTTATCACCTGGTCCTTGACTTTCGATGGTATGTCGTTTTCATACTGTTTCTGGGCCTCCCTCCGTACCTATGCATACTCGTTTCTAGCTCTTCGACTAATCTCCTTGTTTGCTTGGGTTCTTTGCTTTCTGTACCTTTTCCATTCTCTGGCACTCTGAGTCTTCGCCTCCCTGCATCTTTGGGTAAACCAGGGGCTCTTTTTGGTTTTCCCATTTAATCTTTTTCCTTTGGGTATGAACCGTTCCTCTGCCTCTTTGCACTTTGTCGCTACGTATTCCATCATTTTATTTATTGACTGTCCTTCCATTTCCCTTTCCCATAGAACCTCCTGCAGGAAATTCCTCAAACCCGTGTAGTCCCCTCTTTTATAGTCTGGTATGTCTCTTTCAGCACCGTTTTCCCTCTCCACCTGTAGCTCTACTATGTACTCAAAGCTCAGCACCATATGGTCGCTGGCTCCCAGGGGGCTCTCGTGTGTTATGTCCTCGATATTTGAGATATTCAGGGTGAATACAAGGTCCAGCCTTGCTGGTTCGTCTTCTCCTCTATCTCTGGTCGTGTCCCTGACATGTTGGTGCATCAGGTGTTCCAGTACCACGTCCATCATCTTGGCTCTCCAAGTTTCTGGACCCCCACGTGGTTCTTGGTTCTCCCAGTCGATCTCTTTGTGGTTGAAATCGCCCATGACCAGTAACTTCGCTCTACTCATGTACGCTTTTCTTGCCACCTCCGTTAGGGTGTCCACCATTGCTCTGTTGTTCTCGTCATATTCCTCTCCTGGCCTCCTGCAGTTCTGTGGTGGGTTATACATCACTGCAATGACTATCTTGTGCTCCCCAGACTGGATGGTACCTACTATAAAGTCCCTTTCTCTACACACCTCCATTCCTGCCATTTCCTCGAATCTCCAATGGTTCCTTACGAGCAGTGCGACCCCTCCCCCTCCCCTGCTCCTTCTATCTTTCCTCAGGATCTGATATCCCTGTGGGAAGATTGCGTCTGATATTGCCTCATTTAGTTTAGTTCTGTGACTGCTATGATGTCTGGGGACATTTCACCTATTATTTCATTCCCCTCTTCATACTTATTCGTGATTCCATCCGTATTTGTGTACCAAACCTTCAACCTCGTTTCCAATACTGTGGCCCTGGGGGGATTTTACCGGGATGGGGGGTATGGGCAGAGTTCCCATAGGGGGGTTTTTGCATGGGTGGGGGGTTGTATGGTTGGAGTGTGGTCTGATTGGGTGGGGTTTGTGATGGAGTGGGGTAGTTGTGATAGTGGGTTTTGGGTTGCTGGGGTGGAAACAGGGGAAATGATGTGTGTGTACGATGTTAAAATATATGGTTGCCGTTGGGTTGCTGTGATTTGAGGCCCTCCGTGAGTGCTTCCGGTGGGTGTGTTTGTCCTTCTGCTTGGGCCTGGTACCCCCTGTACCTTGCTGTCTCCTCCTCTCTCTCCTCCCTTCCTTTCTTATTTTTTTTTATTATATATATATATATATATATATATATATATATATATATATATATATATATATATATATATATATATATATATATATATATATATATATATATATATATATAATATAAATGATAATAATAATATAATAATTTATAATATATATATATATATATTATATATATATATAAAATGAAAATGATAATTATATGAATATTTTTTTATAATATATATATATATATATATATATATATATATATATATATATATATATATATATATATATATATACATAAATATAAGGTACCCCTTTTGGAACTGGGGGACCCTCATCCTCAGAGAAAAGAATAAAGTTGCTTCAGGAAAGCTAAAATTTCCCCCTGAAGTGTTTGTTTTTTCCCCTACCACCCCTCTTTTATATATACTTTTTAAAAAAAATACATTGAAAAAATAAATTGAAAAGAATCAATGGGAGAAAAACAACATAGATAACTCAGATAATTACAAATACTTCGCCCAGCTCCCCGGCAGGGGGATAAAATTGTGGTTTCCCCGGATTGCAACACTGAGTCTCTAAAAATGGAATTTGGGCCGCCCTGTGGCCCTTTGGGTTTTTCTATGTTTTTTTTAACCCTTAAAACTTTGACACATTGCCACATGCTCCAAGGGTCTCCGACCCTATTGGGATGAAGTTATGCAAGGGGAAGGCCTTCATTTTCCGAGTTTTAGTCCCCCTGGGGCTGGCGCTCCACCCCCTTTAGCTACAGTGCTGGGTCTGGCAATGTGGGGGCCGGGGGTAGTCCCAATCTGCTTTCCTTCCCGGGAGCATAGGGCTCCATCAGGGCGTTTTGTTTCCCCTCAGACCTCTGCACTTGGGGTTCCCAGTGGGCCGGGCTTGGGGATTTCTTTATGATTCTTGACCCCTGTTAGCATATTCCCTTCGATGTGTGACACGAGACAATGAAGTCCAAAATTTATCAGCCGCGCCCCGCCGCAAAACATCTATGTTCGGTGATAGGGGCGGCTAGGCAAACAACAAACCGAATGTATATATATATATATATATATATATATATATATATATATATATATATATATATATATATATATATATATATATATATATATATATTATATATATTAAGACAATGAAAAATAGAGAATTCCAGGAAATCCATTTCAAGGAAATTGATAAGTAGAGTCCGAAATCTTGGAAATTCTTTTTTTTCAAATGGTTTTCTTGCAATTTTTATATCATTTTTTATTGATCTTTTATTATATTTATATATATATATATATATATATATATATATATATATATATATATATATATATATATATATATATATATATATATATATATATATATATATATATATATATATATATATATATATATACATAGATATGTAATACAATCAACGGGGGGGGAAATCTTTAGCTCAAGATTTCACCTTTCGGATCATCAAAAATTTGCAATTTCAAAGGACCCCGAAAAAAAGACCCCCCTGACCTATTCAAAGAAAACCCTTTCAAAAACGTC
>WNWK01052576.1:0-12139 GCA_009830355.1 Cherax destructor
TTTGTCCAGTGTTCCCTTTGCTTTTGGGGCTATACATGTTTGATTATGGGAAAAAGGAAGCTTAACACCTGAAACTAAAAGCTCAAATCATACCGCTCACAAAGCTGGGCACCAGACGAAAGAAATAGGGGAGAATGTTAGTGTGTGTGGCGTTCAGTGAGGAACGGGTGAACATTTCAAACTGGTGGCAGTGTCAAGTTACAGTCTGCCAAACCTCGGACTGGCCCATCCAAGAAGACATCTGTTCGTACTTAACTGTATTAAAGAAGCAGTTACTCTCTAACTGCTTTTTAACACATAAACATAAAATGAGCAATACAGTATTTATAAGGGTAAGGGGCTGTTCACGGCACGTATGGAATTTGGCCTTCCCAGACACAGGGACAGATTCAAAAGTCATCCTATGACAAAGACACTTATTAGGTAATGTTTTCCTGATGAAGACTAACAAAGATGATAAGAGAAGTATTTTCCTGTAAAAGGTGACAACTGACAGAAATGTATGATATCACTATAGTTGCTCAACATGTTTACAGATAGAGTTGCAAAATATGCAAATGCTAGTGTTGGGGAGATGTACAGATTGAATGGACAAATAAATAAAAAAAAATCAGTCCAGAGAATAAGCATAAATTTAAGAAATACTTAAGGAACATAATTATGGTATGGATTAGCATAGGTTAGGGAACACGTACAAAGACTATCAGCTCAACTGTCTCGTCTGCAAGCTCTTCCAATAATCACATTAATACAATACAGTACAGTATATAGAAATATATTTACTATGCATGATGAAGTAAGCTGGAGATGTTTTCTTAGCTGAGAGGCATACTTATTTGAAGTCCAATCTGCATCTAATGCCTGACAAAGAGGATAAATGATTCTGTACGCTTAACCATTTTAGTCTCTTCTATGGTCTGTTTTTGCCCTCCTGCTCCACTTCTTTCTTTTCTCTCACCTCTCTGGAAAAATATTTAAATAAGTTATCAACAACTTTTACACACGTTAATGACTCAAGACATGCCTAACATGGTCTAAATGGAAGTGAAACTATTACACACATTCGCATTCTGGATACAGAACATACAGAAACAAATATCCACACTTACAGAGTCAAGAATTAGTTATACTTTTACAACCACCAAGCCACAGTATGAACATGTGGGAAACCACAATTCTTTATACTGTACTACCCGTTTTTACACAATTTACTTTTTTAAAGTTGAAAAGTTGAAAACATGAACACTCATTTGTACAAAGGGAACCTCGTGAATGTTTTCAATGATACACTATTTTCACTTTACCACTTAGTAATCAGAGAAACATTTGCAAATGTACTTACTCAACATACTGGTGTTCTTGTAAATCTGTGAATGTGTAACCAAAGAATCAAACACATCGCCAGCAAAAACAAAATTTTATTCTGGCGGCATATATTGTGATTCTGGTGAGCTGCTCCGACCACAACGACACAAACACACAACATCAAATTGGGTGAAGTATTCATCAACTTTATCTTTAACATTGCTCGTGTCAGCAGCAACTTCCACCATTGGATTTAAGATCTGCGCTCTTTCTCGGGAAGCCTCGGCTATCTGTAACAATGAACAACCTTACGTAAACTTTAATAATACTGGTAAATACATTTGAAAAAACAACACACATCCCAATAACTATATGAAAAACACTGAATTATTACTAAAAAGAATTAGTAAAGAACCTTGGAAAATTAGTAAAATTCTAGAAAACTTCTCTAGTGGGCATGATGAACAGGTGTTGGGTGTCACACTTCATGAATTAATAATCATCTCATCATTAAAAGAAATCACCTCAGTGCAACATCCCTTTTGTAAATTCTCAAATGAGTACACACCTGTGTCATTCTTAAGGGCAGGACGAATGTTTTCACTTTTTTGTCCCAATTTCAATTAAATTTTACTGTGATTTAAGCAGCATTTGAAACCTGCACACTATGTTTGTAGTGACTTTTGCCTTAAATAAATAGTGCCCTATTCTATATGGCATAAACCTCTCCCTTCTGTACAAAATTGGAAAGATGTACAGTGTCCTCCATTGAAGACACTGCAAGACTTCATGCAGACATCAATTAAATCTTTAACAATAAGAAGCTCAATGAAGAGAAATTTCAATTACTCCGATAAGAAAATGGGAGAAAATCAAAACTACATCGAAGTATAAAACAAATTCCAACCACACAATAGAGCAAAAACTAATGTAAAAGACTGGGAGTGATCATGTCAGAAGATCTCACCTTCAAAGACCATAACATTGTATCAATCGCATCTGCTAGAAAACTGACAGGATGGATAATGAGAACCTTCAAAACTAAGCATGCAAGCCTATGATGACACTCTTCAGGTCAGTTGTTCTATCTAGGCTGGAATATTGCAGTGCACTAACAGCACCTTTCAAGGCAGATGAAATTGCTGACCTATAAAATGTACAGAGAACCTTCACAGCACACATAACTGCGGTAAAACACCTAAATTACTGGGAACACTTGAAGTTCCTCAACCTGTACTCCCTAGAATGCTGGCGGGATACATGATCACATACACTTGGAAAATCTAGAGGATTAGTACCAAACTTGCATCAAAATCACTCCCAATGAAAGCAAAAGACTCGGCATATGATGCAACATTCCCCAATGAAAGGCAGGGTACCACTAGCACGATAAGAGACAACACAATAAGTGTCAGGGCCCAAGACTGTTCAACTGCCTCCCAGCATACATAAGGGGGTTACCAATAGTCTCCTGGCTGTCTTCAAGCATGCACTGGACAGGCACCTAAATTCAGTACCTGACCAGCCAGGCTGCGGTTGGTCACCCGGTTGCGTGTGGCCAACAGTAACAGCCTGGTTGATCAGGCCCTCATCCACCATGAGGCCTCGTCACAGACCGGGCGGAGGGGTCGTTGACCCCCGGAACCCTCTCTAGGTAAACTCCAGGTGTACAATGTTCTAGTTGACATCAGATGAAAGATAAAAGGCTAGATAATCTTTATTTCAAACTTTTTTTTTTTTTTTTTTTAACACATCGGCCGATTCCCACCAAGGCAGGGTGGCCCGAAAAAGAAAAACTTTCATCATCATTCACTCCATCACTGTCTTGCCAGAAGGGTGCTTTACACTACAGTTATAAAACTGCAACATTAACACCCCTCCTTCAGAGTGCCGGCACTGTACTTCCCATCTCCAGAACTCAAGTCCGGCCTGCCGGTTTCCCTGAATCCCTTCATAAATGTTACTTTGCTCACACTCCAACAGCACGTCAAGTATTAAAAACCATATGCCTCCATTCACTCCTATCAAATACGCTCACACATGCTTGCTGGAAGTCCAACCCCTCGCACAAAACTTCCTTTACCCCTCCCTCCAACCTTTCCTAGGCCGACCCCTCCCCCGCCTTCCTCCACTACAGATTTATACACTCTCGAAGTCACTCTGTCTCGTTCCATTCTCTCTACATGTCCAAACCACCTCAAAAACCCCTCCTCAGCTTTTGGACAATCGTTTTGGTGATCCCGCCCCTCCTCCTAATTTCCAAACCCCAATTCTCTGCATTATATTCACACCACACATAGACCTCAGACATGACATCTCCACTGCCTCCAGCCTTCTCCTCGTTGCAACATTCATCACCCATGCTTCACACCCATATAAGAGCGTTGGTATAACTATACTCTCGTACATTCCCTCTTTATTTCCCATGGACAAGGTTCTTTGTCTCCACAGACTCGAAGTGCTCCACTCACCCTTTCCCTCATCAATTCTATGATTCACCTCATCCCTTCATAGACCCATCCGCCGACATGTCCACTCCCAAATATCTGAATACATTCACCTCCTCCATACTCTCTCCCTCCAATCTGATACCCAATCTTTCGTCACCTATTCTTTTTGTTATCCTCATCACCTTACTCTTTCCTATATTCACTTTCAATTTTCTTCTTTTACACCCTACCAAATTCATCCACCAACCTCTGCAGCTTCTCTTCAGAATCTCCCAAAGCACAGTGTCATCAGCAAAAAGCAACTGTGACAACTCCCACTTTGTATTTGCTTCTTTATCTTTTGCCCAACACCTCTTGCCAAGACCCTCGCATTCACTTCTCTTACAACCCCATCTATAAATATATTGAACAACCACGGTGACATCACACATCCTTGTCTAAGGCCCACTTTTACTGGGAAATAGTCCCCTTCCCTCCTACACACTCTAACCTGAGCCTCACTATCCTCATAAAAACTCTTCACTGTTTCAGTAAACTTCCTCCTATTCCATACACCTGCAACATCTGCCACATTGCCCCCCTATCTACCCTATCATACGCCTTTTCCAAATCCATAAATGCCACAAAAACATCTTTACCCTTATCCAAATACTGTTCACCTATATGTTTCACTGTAAACACTTGGTCTACACACCCCCTATCTTTCCTAAAGCCCCCTTGTTCATCTGCTATCCTGCTTTCTGTTTTACTCTTAATTCTTTCAATAATAACTCTACCATACACTTTACCAGGTACAGTGGGAACCCGGTTTACGATGGTCCCCAAACTCACCCTTTTATGTAAGTTTATTTTTTTAAATGCTTTTGTAAGTGTAATTTTGGGGGTCTAAAAGGACTAGTCTATTTTACAACATTTCTTAAGGAGATAAATTCGTTTGGTAATGGCACTTGAACAGCATTCTGGAATGAAAAAATATGATAAACCGAGGTTCCACTGTACACTCAACAGACTTATTCCCTATAATTTTGCACTCTTTTGTCCCCTTTGCCTTTATACAAAGGAACAATACACGCTCTCTGCCAATCCTAGGTACCTTACCCTCTTCCATACATTTATTAAATAATAGCACCAACCACTCCAAAATTATATCCCCACCTGCTTTTAACATTTCTATCTTTATCCCATCAATCCCAGCTGCCTTACCCCCTTTCATTCTACCCACTGCCTCACGAACTTCCCCTACACCCACAACTGGCTCTTCCACACTCCTACAAGATGTTATTCCTCCTTGCCCTACACACGAAATCACAGCTTCCCTGTCTTCTTCAACATTTAACAAATCCTCAAAAAATTCTCTCCATCTTCCCGATACCTCTAACTCTCCATTTAATAACTCTCCTCTCCTATTTTTAACTGTCAAATCCATTTGTTCTCTAGGCTTCCTCAACTTATTAATCTCATTCCAAAACTTTTCTTATTTTCAACAAAATTTGCTGATAACATCTCACCACCCCTCTCATCTGCTCTCTTTTTACATTGCTTCACCACTCTTTTAACCTCTCTTTTTCTCTCCATATACTCTTCCCTCCTTGCATCACTTCTACTTTGTAAAAACCTCTCATATGCTAACTTTTCTCCCTTACTACTCTCTTTACATCATCATTCCACCAATCGCTCCTCTTCCCTCCCCCACCCACTCGCCTGTAACCACAAACTTCTGCTGAACACTCTAACACTCATTTTTAAATCTACCCCATACATTTTCGACCCCATTGCCTACACTCTCACTAGCCCATCTATCCTCCAATAGTTGTTTATATCTTACCCCAACTTTCCTCCTCTTTTAGTTTATAAACCTTCACCTCTCTTTTACTTACTGATTCTATTTTCCTTGTATCCACATCTACCTTTTACTCCCACTGTAGCTATAACTAAAAGTGATCTGATATATCTTTTTGCCCTCTATAAAATGTCATCCTGAAGTCTACTCAACAGTCTTTTATCTACCAATACCCCTAGTCCAACAAACTACTGTCATTACGCCCTACATCATATCTTGTATACTTATTTATCCTCTTTTTCTTAAAAAATGTATTACCTATAACTAAACCCCTTTCTATACAAAGTTCAATCAAAGGGCTCCCATTATCATTTACACCTGGCACCCAAACTTACCTACTACACCCCCTCTGCATGTTTCTCCCACTTTAGCATTTAGGTCCCCTACCACAATTCTCTCTCATTTGGTTCAAAAGTTCCTATACTTGCTTAACATCTCCCAAAATCTCTCTCTCCTCTACACTCCTCTCTTCTCCCGGGGCATACACGCTTATTATGACCCACTTTTGCATCCGACCCTTATTTTAATCCACATAATCCTTGAATTTACATTTATTCCCTCTTTTCCTTCCATAAAATGATCCTTCAACATTATTGCTACCCTTCCCTTAGCTCCCAACTCTCTCAGATACTCCTGACTTAATCCCATTTATTTCTCCCCACTGAAACTCGCCTACCCCCTTCAGCTTTGTTCGCTTAGGGCCAGGACATCCAACTTCTTTTCATTCATAACATCGGCAATCATCTCTTTCTTATCATCCGCACTACATCCACGCACATTCAGAAACCCAATTTTATAAAGTTTTTCTTCTTCTCGTTTTTAGTAGATTTGTACAGGAGAAGGGTTACTAGCCCATTGCTCCCGGCATCTTTAATAGCCTCATCGACACGCATGGCTTCACGGAGGAAAGATTTTTTTCCACTTCCCATGGACAATAGAGAAAATAAAAAGAACAAGAGCTATTAAGAAAAGAAAAAAACCTAGATGTTTTATGTATATATATGCATATTTCAAACTTGTTTGAGCAAAATGTCAATACAGTGGCCCCTCGGTTTTCGGTTATCCCCAAACTTGAACATTTATGAAATTTGAAAATGCTGTTGCAAGTGTATTTTTGGGGGGTCTGAAATAGACTAACCTACGTGACATTATTTCTTAAGGATGTAAATTCGTTCGGTAATGGCATTGAGCAGCATTCTGGAAAAAAATTTTCGGAAAACCGGGGGTCCACTGTAGATTGCATAATAAAAATGCTGAAGTTTTTTTTAAGGTTTTTTTTGGGGAGAAAAATTAATAAAAACAAAATAAAAAATATCGCAAATCCCCCGAAATTGAGTAGAACCAATATTCCTCAATAACGTGTGCAAAGTCATGACACTCCTATAATAGATTTTGCCAAAAAGGAAAATAACGTCAATAACTTATTCCTGAGTTATACATACTGTATACTAGTTTTGTGAACAACTCCACGGTCACTGCGCGCCAAATCTCAGCAAGCCGCACCTACTCATATCGGCAGCCCACGGGTGACTGAGCTGCTAGTACAGTGGTACCCGAGTTTCATACAGCTCCCAACTCAAACAATTATGTAAGTGTATTATTGTAAGTGCTTTGTAAGAGTATTTTGGGGGTTTGAAACGGACTAATCTAATTTACATTATTCCTTATGGGAACAAATTTGTTCAATAACAGCACTCGAACAGCCTTCGGGACGAATTATGGCTGAAACTCGGGTACCACTGTACTCTGAGCACTGATATGTAGTCCACAGTGTAGATGCCAGGTAGTGTACAGTGGATCCCAGTGTTCGTCCTGCTCCAAACTCGCCCTTTTATGTAAGTGTATTTTTTAAATGCTTTTACAAGTGTATTTTGGGGTCTAAAAGGACTAATCTACGTACTTTACATTATTCCTTTTGGGAATAAATTGTTTAGTAATGGCACTTGAACAGCATTCTGGAACGAAAAATAACGAAAACCCGGGGGTCCACTGTATTTGGAAAGAAACGATTATAAAAATGTTTTTTGGGGTAAAAAACCACAAATTGGTCTTTTCTCTTTGACAGGAGGAACAAAAAATTACATTTTTTGAAAAGATACTTAGAAATGTGGTAGAAACAAGCTGATTCCATCAACATGTTGCCAGAATTATGCACTACTTTTCGGTTAAAAATATTTTTCCAAAATTGTTGAGCTGTTTTTTTCTTTCCCCGGAACCTTCTTCGTTCTGCCCTTAACCATGACAACTACAAGAGAATTCACCAACTAAAACTAAGGCAGTCCTAAATTGCATTACCCACTTGTGACTTGTCCTTTCAAGGCACATGCTCTTAAGTCAAACTCAGCCTTTCTTGTTGCTCTTCCAATTTAGACAAACCAAGTGTCAGTTATGGCTCTGTTGTCAGCTAAATATGGTGACTGAAATTTATTCGGTAAATCGGTTGTTCTCAGTTGGTGTCTCTTGTCAAAATTACGATTTTTATAATCGTTTCTTTCCAAATAGGACCCCCAAATTTTTTCGTTCAGAATGTTCAAGTGCCATTATAAACAATTTATTCCCATAGGGAATAATGTAGATACACCCAGACCCCAAAAAATACACTTGTAAGCATTTAAAATGCACTTACATAAAGGGCAGTTTGGAGCAGGACAGACACGGGGATCCACTGTGTACCTGTACACTGTGGACTACATATCAGTGCTCAGAGTGCAGTGTACCCGAGTTTCAGCCATAGTCGTTCAGAGGCTGTTGAGTGTATTGTGAACAAATTTGTTCCCATAAGGAATAATGTAAGTGGGTCGTTTCAAACCCCAAAAATACTCTTACAAGCACTTACAATAATACACTTACAGTGTTTGAGTTGGGGAGCTGTATGCTTCGGGGTACCATGCTAGCAGCTCCAGTCACTGTGGGCTGCCGACATATTTAGCGCATGACCGTGAGTTGTTCACAAAACTAGTTATACGGTATGTATAACTCAGGAATAAGTTATTGACGTTATTTTCCTTTTTGGCAAAATCTAGGAGTGTCATGACTTTGCTATTGAGGAATGGTTCTACTCAATTTCGGGGGATTTGCGATATTTTTTTTATTTTGTTTTTATTAATTTTCTCCCAAAAAATCCTTAAAAAAACTTCAACATTTTTATTATGCAATCTACAGTGGACCCTCGGTTTTCGCCGAAAATTCTTTCAAATGCTGAAGTGCCATTACAGGCAATTTACATCCTTAAGAAATAATGTCACGTAGGTTGAATATTTCAGACCCCCAGGCTTGCAGCAGCACTTCTGAAAATACATAAATGTTCAAGTTTGGAGATAACCGAAAACCCGAGGACACTGTATTGACATTTTGCTCAAACAAGTTTGAAATATGCATATATATACATACACACATCTAGGTTTTTCTTCTTTTTCTTAATAGCTCTTGTTCTTTTATTTTCTCTGTGGGGGAAGTGGAAGAATCTTTCCTCCATTAAGCCATGCTGATGAAGCGTTTCAAAAAATGCCGGGAGCAGCTCACTGTACAAATCTACTAACGAGAGCTTTATAAGGGTTGTCTGAATGTGCGTGAATTAGTGCGGATGATAGAAAAAGTGATTGCCGATGTTATGAATATGAAAAGAAGTTGAATGTCTGGCCTAAAGCTGATAAAAGCTGAGGGGTAGAAGATGGGGAGAAATAAAATGGGATTAAGTCAGGTATCTGAGGAAAGTAATAATAATGTTGAGGATCAGTTAATGGAAGGAAGAGGAATAAATGTGGTCAGAGTTGTGGATCGGATGCGAAAAGTGGGTCATAATAAAGAAGTGTATGCACCTGAGGAGAGAGAGATTTTGGGAATCAAGCGAATGTATAGAAATGGGAAGCCTAAATAGGAGAAACATGCAAGTATGTGGAAGTTTGAAACAGTGTATGAAATGATGTGGGAGCCCTTTGATTGAACTTTGTATAGAAAGGGGTTTAGTTATAGGTAATACATATTTTAAGAAAGAGGATAAATGCAAGATATGATGTAAGAGCGTAATGACAGTTTATTGAGATATTGGTAGATCAAAAGACTGTTAGGTAGACTTCAGGATGTACATGTTTATAAATTACAGATATATCAGATCACTGATTATAGTAAAAGGTAGATGGGATAAGGAAAATAGAATCAGTAAGTAAAAAGTGAAGGTTTATAAACTAAAAAAAAGGAGGCAGGGTAGTATAAACAACTGGAGGATAGACTGGTGAGTGTAGGCAATGGTCGAAAATGTATGGGTAGATGAAATGTAGTGTTAGAGTGTTCAGCGAAGTTTGTGGTTACAGGCGGTGCGAGGAAGATTGGTGGAATGATGTAAAGGTAAGGGAGAAAAGTTAGCATATGAGGTTTGCGTAGAAGTGATGCAAGGAGGGAAGTATGGAGAGAAAAGAGAGGTTAAAGTGGTGAAGCAATGTAAAAGAGAGCAGATGAAGTCTATCAGCAAATTTTGTTAATAAGAAAAAGTTTTGGAATGAGATTAAGTTGAGAGCCTAGAGAACAAATGGATTTGACAGTTAAAAAATAGGAGAGGAGTTATTAAATGGAGGAGGTATCGGGAAGATGGAAAGTATTTTGAGGATTTGATGTCAGAAGACAGGGAAGCTGTGATTTCGTGTGTAGGGCAAGGAGGAGCAGGAGTGTGGAAGAGCCAGTTGTGGGTGTAGGGCAGTGGGTAGATGGAAAGGGTAAGGCAGGTTGATGGGATAAAGATTAAATGTTAAAAGCGCAGGTGGGGATATAATTTTGGAGTGGTTGATTGCTATTATTTAATAAATGTATGGAAGAGGGTAGGTAAAGTTGGCAGAGGCGTGTGGTAACTATAGCAAAGGGGACAAAAGGGGTAAAAATTATAGAGATAAGTCTGTTGAGTGTACAGTGGTACCCCGGTTCTGATATTTCATTCCAGATATGTTCAAGTGCCATTACCAAGCCAATTTATCTCATGAAATGTTGTAAAATAGACTAGTCCTTTAGACCCCCAAAATTACTTACAAGCATTTAAAAAATAAACTTACATAAAAGGGTGAGTTTGGGACCATGCTCACTATTACCTGGTAAAGTGTATGGTAGAGTTATTATTGAAAGAATTAAGAGTAAAATGATGAACAAGGGGCTTTAGGAAAGATAGGGGTGTGTAGACCAAGTGTTTACAGTGAGCCATATAGGTGAACAGTATTTGGATAGGGTAAAGATGGTTGGAAAGGCGTATGATAGGGTAGATGGGGGCAATGTGTGGCAGATGTTGGAGTGTATGGAATAGGAGGAAGTTTGCAGAAAACAGTGAAGAGTTTTTATGAGGATAGTGAGGCTCGGAGGTGTGTGGGGAGGACTATTTCAGTAAGTGGGCCTTAGACAGGATGTGATGTCACCGTGGATGTTCAATATATTTATAGATGGGGTTATGTAAGAGGGAGTGAACCCAAGGGTGTTGGGAAAAAGAAAAAACAAATAAAAAGGGGAAACCCCTTTTTTTGTGTGCCTTGTTTTGGGAGTTTTGGGGCCAGAGGGTTGGTGGTAAGGGGGTGTGTAAAAAAAGAAAATTGAAAGTGAATATGGGAAAAAGAGTAAGGTGATGAGGATAACAAAAAAAAATGGTGACGAAAAATTTGGGTATCAAAAATTGGGGAGAGAGAGGAGGAGGGGGTGAATGTATTCAGATATTTGGGGGAAGTGGCGGATGGGTCTTTAAGGATGAGGGGGAATCGGTGGGGGGAAAAAGGGTGAGTGGAGCCCGGAGTCTGTGGAGACAAAAAACCTTGTCCATGGAAGTAAAGAAAAGGGGGAAAGTGGGGTATAGTTATCCAACCCCTTTATGGGTGTAAACATGGGGTGAATTTTAAGGAAAGGGTGGGGCAGTGGAGATGTCATGTCCGAGGTTTTTGTGGTTTGAATATAATGCGAAATTTAGTTTTTGGAAATTAAAAACGGGCAAAAGGGGGAGGGGGTTTTTGGGGGGTTTGGACATGTAGAAGAATGGGCGGGCAGGTGACCGAGAGTGTATAAATCTTTTGGGGGAAAAGGGGGGGGGGTGGGGGCCCAGGAAAAAGGGGGGGAGGGGGGGGAAGTTTTGTGTTTCGAGGGGGTTGGACTTCCAGCAAACATGTGTGTGGCCCGTTATTGAAAAGGATAGGTTTTAATACCCGACGTGCTGTTGGAGTGGAGCAAAGTAACATTTATGAAGGGTTCAGGGGAAAACCCGGGAGGCCGGACTTGAGTTCTGGAGATGGGGGAAAACAGTGCCGGCACTCTGAAGGAGGGGTGTTAATGTTGCAGTTTTTTAACCCTTTGTGTTTAAACACCCCTTTTGGCAAGACAGTGATGGAGTGAATAGGAAAGTTTTTTTTCCCGGGCCACCCCCTTGGTGGAATTGGCCCATGTGTTAAAAAAAAAAAAAAAAATTTGAAATAAAAATTATCTAGCCCCTTTTTTCTTTCATCTGATGTCAATCCGAATTTTACACCTGGGTTTACCTAAAAAGGGGTTTGGGGGGCAACCCCTCCGCCCGGTCTGTGGCGAGGCC
>WNWK01052577.1:0-12138 GCA_009830355.1 Cherax destructor
GGTTGGAGGCGAGTGGTGAGGATGTGGAAGAGTTGGTGGAGGAGCACAGGGTAGAGCTAACAACTGAAGAGCTGCAAGAGCTGGAACTGGAACAGCATCAGACCAGAGCTGAGGTTATTGCTTCACAGGAGGAGGAAGAGAAGTGAAGGAGGTGCCTTCTTCACGGATTAAGAAATTTGTTCCAAGTGGAACGATGTGCAAAGTTTTGTTCAAAAACAGAGGACTGTGGACAGTTATTTCACGAGGCAGGGATCCAGTGACTCTCAAGCTGGTCCTAGTGGCATTAAAAGAAAAAGAAGGAAGTAACCCCAGATAAGGACTTGTTACCTGAAGTCATTTTGGAGGGGATTCCCTTCCAACCACTTACACCCTCCCTTTCATCCTCCCTATCTTCCAGATGCCTGCAACTTTCTTCAATAAAGGTAAGTAAATGTTATTTATTAATCTTTTTTATTATTTAGTATTAGTAGTAGTGATGTATCGGATATTCGCATCCGCATCTGCGGAACATCCGCACAATTCTTACATCCGTATCCTCATCCGCATTTCACAGCAAACAGATATCCGTATATACATCCGCATCAACATCCGCACAATTACTTGCATCCGCATCCGAAACCCCCGGAACATCTGCACAATTTCTTGCATCCGCATTCGCATCCGTAAAATGAGTAAGACATCCTTATACACATCCATACCGGATATCTAAATTTTCACATCCGATACATCCTTAATTAGTAGTAGTATTTATAGTTTTAATAATGTTGTTTAGTGTATGTAGAACTATAATTAAAATGCATTTTTTGTGAATATTTTTGGGTGGAACGGATTAATTGTATTTACATTATATTCGCATCCGCATCCGCATCTGCGGAACATCCGCACAATTTCTTACATCCGTATCCTCATCCGCATCCGCATTTCACAGCAAACAGATATCCGTATATACATCCGCATCAACATCCCGGAACATCCGCACAATTACTTGCATCCGCATCCGAAATCCCGAACATCTGCACAATTTCTTACATCCGCATTCGCATCCGTAAAATGAGTAAGACATCCTTATACACATCCGCATACCGGATATCTAAATTTTCACATCCGATACATCCCTAATTAGTAGTAGTATTTATAGTTTTAATAATGTTGTTTAGTGTATGTAGAACTATAATTAAAATGCATTTTTTGTGAATATTTTTGGGTGGAACGGATTAATTGTATTTACATTATTTCTTATGGGAAATAAGGTTTCGAATTACAAATTTTTGTGTTAAGAACTAGCTCCTGGAATGGATTAATTACGTTAGTCGGGGGACCACTGTATTGCCTCAGTTTTCGTCAAGACTGGAACAAATTAAAAACGAAAACAGGTTCCACTGTATGAGCAAATTGAGTTACAAGCTAGGTCATGGAATGGATTAAACTCATAAGTTGAGGCTCTACTGTACAGTGGACCCCGAGTATCGTAAGGCTCGTATATCGTAAAACTCGTGTTACGTAAGCTTTTTCGATTTTGTATCGTAAATGGACTCGTGTATCATAACATATTAGACCTGTCTGCTTGCTCCGCGCCTGCCCTGCGAGGACGCCAGTGAAGCGTTGTTTACCATTGAGAGAACATTACCCAGCGCGCTCTTTCAAACATTCACAATACATTTGGTGTCTTTTTGGTGGTTTAGTGATCGTCACTGTGAAATAAGTCACCATGGGTTCAAGAAGCTTCCCAAGTCGATAAAGGCTATAGCACCAGCCAGTGATAAAGTGTAGCAATGGAAATAAGTCACTGACTTTTGGGTTATCCTAGGTTTTCTACACATATGCTGCTATGTATGATAAATCTATGTATAACTGGATTTGTGTATACCTGAATAAACTTACTAACTTAAGTAAGTTAAGCAATTAATTGATAGAAAATCACACTCAAAACTGAACTTCTACAATGTTTGAGATTATAGGGACACTGACAAGAACGCAGTACTGTGCCACCATCTCCTCCAAGTGTAAGTATTTCTTATTTATACAAGTGTGAATATTTCTTATTTATAAATTAAAGTGTAAATATTTCTTATTTATAAATTAAAGTGTAAATGTTTCTTATTTATAAATTATGCACATTGTTTGTGTGATAGTGGTGGTTGCTTTCTGCTGAAACCGACTACCACCACGGCTTATGGTCAGTGGCCCTATAACCAACAACACAAGACACTCCACCAGTTCTTAGATTCGTACTGACATGTTTTATTCATTCTAGAGTTTATATCATGTTTCTATGTTATTAATATTATTTATTATGTCATATTAGATGAATTGTGCTAGATAAATAAGCACGAGAGTTCATATTAGTGTCGCATTGAAGGGCTATCTTGTCCTGCCTCTCTCATACGCCAACAAGAGTCTTCAGTAAAGGTAAAACCGATTCAAATGTTCATTTATCCATTAAAATTAGTGCTTTATATTTATTTCTCATTGTTTTCTGTATGTAAAACTATAGTATTTATTCTTTAAAAAAAAAGAATTTTTGGTGAAATTTTTTGGGTGGAAACGGATTAATTGTATTTACATTATTTCTTATGGGAAATAAGGTTTCGAATTACGTATTTTTCGTGTTAAGTAATAGCTCCTGGAACGGATTAATTACGATAGTCGAGGGACCACTGTATATTCCATGTGGAGAAAGGACCGTCTAAGCATTTCCCCACGTTTTAAGTGCTAAAAACCATTTAACCCTTTTGGGGTTATGATCGTACAAGTATGTCTTACGCAAAGGAGTTATTGACGTACTAGTACGCCTTCAAATTAAGCGCGAAATGGCTGGTAGGCCTAGTGGTGAGAGAATGGGTCTGCATGGTCAGTGCGCGCAGTAGGAAAAAAATCGGGGACCCAGTGGTGCATTGTGGGAACGCCAAGTTAGTATTTGTTCCAGCTCTGCTATTTCTCCTGCCCTGAACGGGGCCGTCAGCACAGAGCAGTGTTCTAAGTGGGGGAGCACTAGCGATTTGAAGAGTGTCACCATCGGCATTATTTCCCTTGTTTTGAAAGTTCTCAATACCCACCCCCATGCCTGGCGGTAAGAAACTCCTCACTGTTCAGCGAATTGGAACACTTTTGTTCCCCTGTGACAGTTCTAACACCGATGGGAGTGTCAGTGATGATGAGTTTCAAGGTTTTGAGGAGGTTGTGACCGAAACTAATGACCATAATACCGATAATATTGAGGAAAACCCAGACGACCCTCAGCCGTCCACCTCCGGTGTTGTGGCATCTTGTTCACGCTCAATTGTTCCAGGACGAAAGAGGAAACTTATTTACTCACATCCCAGACTCTGATGTAAGCAATGGTGGTGATAGTGATAGTGAATATGAACTCCAAGCTCTTCAAAACAGTTCCAGTAGCGAGAGTGGAGCAGAATATTCTCCAGTGAAGCGTCAGTATATACGACGGTATATGCGCTCTGGAAGCATGCCATATGCTGTTCCAAGGGGAAGGAGTACATCTCGGAGTACATCCCGTGGGCGTATAACAGGAAGTGATAGTGAAAATGAAGACGATAGTGTTGCAATTGGCATGAGAAATGTGCATGCATCTGGTAGTGGTAGTGGTGGTGGTGCCAGGCGCGAGGAACCAGCAGTGGACCATGCTGGCACCCACGCTGCCGAGTCAGCTCAGTTACAACAAAGGACATCCGCACCCACCCACCAACCCCCACAACCACAACCTCCACTTCCACAACCACCTGTAAATATCCAGTACCCACCAGCAGACCGCACCTGGGATTGGCAGAACGCTGACAATTTTATTCCCAATCCCCATCAGTTTGATGAAAGTCCAAGTGGAATTCGCCCATCTTGTCCACTTGGGAATAATGCCAGTGAACTGGAATGTTTCGAGTTATTTTTTGACGATCCCCTGATGGAAATTATTGTCAGGGAAAGCAACAGATACTACGAGTACACCATGGCAAACACAATACTTTCACCAATATCACGCCTCAACAGGTGGAAAGAGGCAACTGTGGCTGAGATGTACTTGTTCTTTGCCACAATAATGCTTATGCCCCATGTGTATAAGCACCGTGTGAAATCATACTGGTCGACAGACCGCCTGATTGCAACACCAGGTTTCAGTGATATAATATCAGTGAATTGATTTGTGCTACTGTTACGGATGCTCCATTTTTCAGACAAAACCAGGCCTGACAGAAACGACAGGTTATATAAGATTAGAAATGTGTTTCTGTATCTGAAAGAGAAATTCAATATGCATTTTTATCCCTTCAGGAAGCTTGTTATTGACGAGTCACTGATTCTGTTCAAAGGTAGACTGTCGTTCAAGCAGTACTATATACCAAGCAAGAGGAAACGCTTTGGTATAAAGTTGTTTGTGATTGCTACAGTGGTATTGTATTGGATATTATTGTGTACACTGGAAGTAATACATTGAAAGATACCAGGAAGTTACTGGGTATCTCTGGTGATGTGGTTAGAACAATGATGGAACCATATCTTGGTAAGGGACATATATTATATACAGATAACTGGTACACAAGCCCCTCCCTCAGTGATTTTTTGCGAGTGAACTTGACAGATGTGTGCGGTACAGTGCGTGCAAATCTTAAGCATATGCCTAGGTTCAATGTAGGCACTCATAGAGGTGAGGTGCAGGCGTTTGCTGCCAATGACATGGCATTTCGGTGGCATGACAAACGAGATGTCACATTTGTCATCAATTCACCCTAACGAAATGACAAGACACTGGCAGGCTGAATAGAGAGACCAATGAACCCATTCTAAAACCTGCAGCTGTGATGGACTACACGCTCAATATGCGCTTAGTGGACAAATGTGACATGCAAATTGGGTTTGCTGATTGTGTTCGCAAGAGTTACAAGTGGTACATAAAACTCTTTTTTCACATTCTGGACATTACCATGCTCAATGCTTATAATATTTATAAGTTGAAAACCACAAACAAACCACCATATGGCAAATTTTGTTTGTCTGTCATCAGACAAATAATATTCAAGTACCAAGGAACAACACCTGCAAGAGAAACCCGCCCAACACCTACCCTCTCGTCTGAGGCATGGTGATCACTTCCTAACAAAACTGCCTGCTACTGCTTGCAAGAAAAAGGCTCAGAGGTGGTGTTTTGTCTGTGCACATACAAAAAAAATGCCCACAACAATGCAAAGACACTAGTTTTGTGTGTGTGGAATGTAAAACACCACTGTGCATGGAACCATGTTTCAGAGACTTCCACAGGCTGCAGAACTTCTAGAAACATGTCCAGTGACTACATATATGTATATACATGATTGAACAATGAAAAGAAACAATATTTGTTACGTATTGTGAATAACTGTAAATAAGTTGTGTAAAAAAAATAGTGATAAGAAAATTTATGTAATGATTGTGAAATACTTAGCGAGTGAATATTTAAAAAACAGCACTTATATTGGTCTCAAAGGCCATAAAAGTTATTTGGGAAAAAAAAAATTAAAATCTATAAGAAAACAACTTCAAGAAAAGAAAAGAAAATTACCGGCCAACCAGCAGTCACCAATGTTGCTGGCAGCATTTTTCGTAAACTTCAATCCTCTTTATCTCGGTGAGTATTGATTGCAAAAATGTAATTTTTGGCCTATTAAATTTAGAAGAAAAAAAAAACTAATTTCATAAGAAATTTTTTTTTTTAAATTCGTGGACCCTGAGAACTAGTTTCAGAGAAACCCCTTGGACCCCCAAAGGGTTAACAAATGCAATATCATAAGAAATTAGTATACACAGTGTTAAACATTAAAAGCAATTAAAGAAAACAATCATAACTTGGCATCAATAAGTTGTAAAATGTAAATATCACTGGTACTTTATGCCACTGTTGCTGATGAGTGATCATTTTTTGAACTTCAACACACCATAAAGTACTGTACCAAGTTTTTATCAGATTTCTCGTTTTAGTCTTATTTGATTCAGAAAAATGAACTTTACTGAACTGTAACCTCCCCATCCCCAAATCTTACCACAGATACGATTATATTTTCTGGGTATCCCACAGGTTTAAAGGTTAATTGATACTTAGATCAGCCATAAAAATCACAAAAAAGTCGCTATTTTAAACCAAACACAACGTCAGCAATTGGTTGATCCCATCATGCACTGTGTTGAGCAAGGTTTATTTTTTATACTGTGCACACATGCTGCACAGGTCCATTCTCTCAATGTCTAGGCCAAAAATTTACCACAGTGCCTTCAAATCTGGTGGAAGAAAGCTGGCATACCTACATATGAAAGAATGGGTCTGCGTGGTCAGTGTGCGCAGTATAAAAAAAAATCCTGAAGCACGCAGTGCACGAGAAAAAAAAACTCCGACCGTTTTTTTGGTTTAAAACAGCGACTTTTGGGTGTATTTTCGTATGGGATTTGTGGTTGTATTCTGGTTTTCTTGGTCTCATTCGATAGAATGGAAGATATATTACAGAAATAGTGATGATTTTGATTGGTTTTACGATGACAAGTACCTTGAAACTGAGCGCAAAGTAGCGAAAATGTTTGATTTTTGTCGTTGTTCAAGAGTAAATAAATCATGCCATGTGTCCAATACACATCAACTGGCATGTCTAATATTCTTGCACAAGTGCACTGATATTATTTATACCGTTTCTACAATGATGCAGTTGTATACATAACAGTAAATCTTCTATTTTTTTTGTGAGAATAAAAATTCAAAATGAAAAGCAAAAGTAATGTAAGAGGGGCCTGGAGACGTGACTAATGAACAGAGATGATGTTATTTTAGTGCCAGGAGTGTCTGCCTTGTTTATTCTGGACCCTATTTTGAAATTGGCATCGTTTGAAATTTGTGAAATTGGCCAAATTGCCATTTTCTGACCACTATTTTGGGTAGTTGCAATTGGTAAATAGTCGGTTTCTTGTACTCAATCGATAGAAGAAATGGAGTTCTAGCGAAATAGCTATAATTTTAGTAGACTGAAACATTGGAATTTGCCAAAAATAGGGCTCAAAGTTGGCGAAATCACCAATGCGTAAACATCGTCGATACAGCTAACTTTGCGAGACTATAATTCCGTTAGTTTTTCATCAAATTTCATAATTTTGGTGTCATTATTATCAGTAAAAAATTCTCTATCATTTCATAAGAATTTTTTTTTTTTTCCCCGAAAAATTTGCGACCCTGAGAACGAGTTTGGGAGAAGGCCTCGCGACCCTGAAAGGGTTAAGCTGACGAGACAGGAGTGTTCTGGAAGATGCCTTCTAGAATTTACATCGGCTAGCAAAAAAAAGTGTTGCTGGCTTCCAGTTAGCAAAGGAGCATTTCAGTTTGCTACTACAGTATGTCCTAATGCAACGGTGACTAAGTGTAGACCTATGCCTGTTTATCACTTAAAGAATCCCCTTGCCTTAAAACTGAAAGGAAAAAAAACTTTGCCTGTCAAACCAGTCATTGTGGATGACAGGAATTATTTGTTGACTGGTTCAAGCATTATTTTATTCCAGAAGTCATGTTTTATCTGTACTGCAAGAGCCTAGCATTTAAGATTCTCCTGACTCTTGATAATTCCAGTGCTAATCCTGAATTGTTGCAGGATTTGAGCCCAAATGTTAATGTTTTGGTACATAACTAATACAAGTGTATCTATACACACACACACACACACACACACACACACACACGCTGGTGCAAAAATTGCTTGCAAAAATGGATGATGACTCAGAACTTGGAGAGTCGGAGTTCTGGCACTAATTCAACACTGCAGATGCCTTCCCCATGCCAAAGCTACATGGGATAAAGTGCCAAAATCAACAATAAATGCAAGCTGGAGAAAATTATGACCTAATGTTGTAAATAATTTCACAGAATTTCTTTCATTTGAGAGTCAATTGGAGAAAACTGTTCAGCTGGCAGGGAGATTGCCAGATGAGGGCTACTGGTTACTGAATTGCTTAAAAACACAAATATGCTGCAACAGAGGAAAGATAGTCTTAGCCGAGAGATCACTGAATTAGAGCAAAAACTTAGGATGTCATACCTAACAGAAGAAATACAAAGGGAACAAAGGGCCATACAGGATATTGCAAGAAACCCAAAATATTTCTATTCCCATGCAAAATCCAAGCTAAGAACTCTCTGTAGAACTGTACCATTATTGAGAGGAGATTCGTATACTGACACGAGAAATGAGTGAAATCCTAAAAGAACGATATGAGTCGGTGTTCAGCAACCCACTAAATGACAAAGGTAGAAAATGCAGAAATATTTTCACTCCAGCAGAAGGCTGTGTGCAGACCAACTGACATTAGTACAAATCCCATAGATTTTGAAAAATAAATGGACAACTTGCCCACTCACTCAGCACCTGGACCAGATTCATGGAATGCTCTATTTATAAAGAAATGCAAAGTACCACTAGCACAAGCCCTCAGCATTCTTTGGAGAAAGCACTTTGATCTAAGTGAAATACCGGAGGAGTTAAAGAGTGCAGACATAGCTCCTTTGCATAAGGGAGGTAGTAGAGCACTAGCTAAAAATTACAGACCAGTAGCCCTAACTTCTCACATCATAAAAATCGTCGAAAGAGTGACGAGACTGCAGATTACAAATTTCATGGACCAGCACAACCAGCATAACCCGAACCAGCATGGTTTCAGAGCAAGACGAACATGCCTGTCACAGCTGCTGAACCATTATGACAGACTTACGGAGGCATTGGAAGACGACCAAAATGCAGATGTGATTTACACAGATTTTGCAAAGGCGTTTGACAAATGCAATCATGGAGTGATATCCCACAAAATGAGGGCCATGGGCATTACAGGGACGGTAGGCAGATGGATTTTCGGGTTCCTAACACAAAGAACACAAAAAGTAGTAGTAAACAGAGCAAGATCCAGCATCAGCGAGGTCAAAAGCTCAGTGCCCCAAGGCACTGTCCTGGCACCTCTGCTGTTTCTCATCCTCGGTAGAGGACACTGAAAAATTACAGGAAAGACATAAGCAGGGTTTTCCAGTGGGCAGTGGAGAACAACATGACATTCAATGGTGATAAGTTCCAGCTGCTTAGGTATGGAAAGAATGAAGAACTCAAAAGCAACACTATACAGTGGACCCTCGGTTTTTTTGTATCTCCGTTTTGCCGACTTCAGTTTTCGCGCACTTTTTTCGTGGCAATATTACCTCCGTTTTTTGCAGATTGGCTCCGTTTTCGTCGATGGTACAGAACCTGTCCAGTGCGCATACAAAGCCTGCAGTGAACATTGTCCTGCGAGTTCATACAAAACATTTCTTAACAATCCATTGTTTTTTGGCCCTTGATTATTGTGTGACTTGCTAAATAAGCCACCATGAGCCCAAAAAAAAACTACTAGTGCTAGTCCTTTGGTAAAGAAAGTGAGGAACACCATAGAATTAAAGAAATCGTAGCAAAGTATTAAAGTGGAGTCAATAAAGGCTTAGCGCCAGCCAGCGATAAAGTGTAGCACTAACAATGTAGCAAGTAAGTTAAGTGATTAAGCGATAGAAAAATGACGACATGAAACTTAACTCCTCCATTGTTGTTTGATGTATATAAGGGCATTGAGACCAAAGCCGCCCTCTGCCACCATCTCCTCCAAGTGTAAATATTTCTTATTTATAAAGTGTAAATATTTCTTATTTATAAATTACATACATTGTTTCAGTGTGAATACTGGTGGTGGCTTCTGCTGCCAGGCCCAACAACACCACCACTATATGTACAGCTTATGGTCAGTGGCCTTTATAAACCCAACAACAATAACACTATCACCAGTCCACACATTTGTAATGACATTTTATTCATTCTAGAGTATATATCATGTTTCTATATTAATATTGTTTATTATGTCATATTAGATGAATTGTGATAGATAAATAAGCCATAGAGCTGATATTAGTGTCAATTTGAAGCATTTTGTCCTGCCTCCAAACAATAAACTCGCCTCCCTCTCTCCCCCTTTCATACACCAACAATAGTCGGCAATAAAGGTAAGCGTGATGTTAAATGTTCATTTATACATGTTATTAGTGCTTTATATTTATTTGTCATTCTTTTCTGTATGTAAATTTATATTCAACCCTTTCGGGGTTTTGGTCGTACTAGTACGGCTTACGCCCTGGGGTTATTGACGTACTGGTACGCCTAAATTCTAGCGCCCTCAAATCAAGCAGAAACAGGCTGTTAGGCCTAGATGTGAGAGAATGGCTATGTGCAGTCAGTGTGCGCAGTATAAATAAATTCCTGCACCACACAGTGCATAATGAGGAAAAAAAAACTAACCGTGTTTTTGGTTTAAAACAGCGACTTTGCAGTCTATTTTCGTATGGTATTTATGCTTGTATTCTCGTTTTCTTAGTCTCATTTTATAGAATATATGATATATTACAGAAATAGAGATAATTTTGACTGGTTTCATGATGACAAGTACCTTGAAACTGAGCACAAATTAGCGAAAATGTTTGATTTTGGCCGATGTTCAAGAGTAAACAAATCACACCATGCGTCCAATACACATCAACTGGAGATTCTAATATTCTTGCACAAGTGTTTTGATATTATTTATACCATTTTTACAATGATGCAGTTGTATACGTACATAACAGTAAATCTTCTATTTTTTGTGAGAATAAAAATTCAAAATGGAAAGCAAAAGTAATGTAAGAAGGGCCTGGAGACGTGACTAATGAACACAGATGTTATTTTAGTGCCAGGAATGTCTGCCTTGTTTATTATGGACCCTATTTTGAAATTGGCATCATTTGAAATTTGTGAAATTGGCCAAATTGCCATTTTCTGACCACTATTTTGGGTAGTTGAAATTGGTAAATAGGTTGTTTCTTGTACTCAATCGATAGAAGAAATGGAGTTCTAGCGAAATAGCTATAATTTTAGTAGACTGAAACATTGGAATTTGCCGAAAATAGGGCTCAAAGTGGGCAAAATCGTCGATGCGTAAATGTCATGGATACCGCTAACTTGGCGAAAGCATAATTCCGTTAGTTTTCGATCAAATTTCATAATTTTTGTGGTGTTATGATCGGAAAAGTTTTTTTTCTTGAAATTTGTGGACCCTGAGAACGAGTTTCAGAGAGACCCCTTGGACCCCCAAAGGGTTAATCTCTAAAAAATTACTTTTTGTTAATACTCCTGGATGTCTGAAACAATTTAATTGAATTTACATTATTTCTATGGGGGAAAATGGTTTCAGTTTTCGCCGATTTCAGTTTTAGCCGATCCCTCTGGAACGGATTAAACACGAAAACCGAGGGTCCACTGTATACAAAACTCAAGAGGGTCACCAAAAAGAATGAAAGGAACACGTAAAAGACCTGGGAATAATTATGTCAGCTGACCTTTCTTTTAAAGACCATAACAAGACAAAGATCACGACAGCCAGGAAGATGACGGGGTGGGTATTGAGAACTTTCAAAACAAGGGAAATAATGCCAATGGTGACACTTCAAATCACTAGTGCTCCCTCATTTAGAATATCGCCCAGTGCTGATGGCTCCATTCAAAGCAGGAGAAATATCAGAGCTGGAACAAATACAGAGATCGTTTACGGCTCACATTGAGCCAATAAAGCACATAAATTACTGGGAACGTCTTGATCATGTTCTCATTAGAGCGGAGGCACCTGTGTGCCTCACCGCGCAGGTGTCGTGAGCCAGTGTAGCGTTGTTTACCTTTGAGTGAACATTACCCAGCGCGCTCATTCAAACATTTCACAATAAATTTACAGTGGACCCTCGGTTAACGAAAGCTTTTTTCGTAATCGGTTAGCAAAAAATTCCTCAGGTAGCGAAAGGTATTAGACGTGTCCGCCTGCTCCGCGCAAGCGCAGGACGCCAGTGAAGCGTTGTTTACCATTGAGAGAACATTACCTAGCGCGCTCTTTCAAAGATTCACAATACAGTGGACCCCCGAGTTTCGTAAACCCTGGAAATCGTACATTTATGTAAGTATAATATTGTAAGTGCTTGTGGAAAAGTATTTTTTGGAGTCTGAAATAGACTAACCTACGTGACATTTTTCCTTAAGGGAGTAAATTCGTTCGGTAATGGCCCTTGAGCAGACTTCAGGAGTGAAGTTTTACGAAACT
>WNWK01052578.1:0-12138 GCA_009830355.1 Cherax destructor
TTTTATGGATTTAGAAAAGACATATGATAGGTGGATAGGGGAGCAATGTGGAAATGTTGCAAGGTATGGAATAGGTGTATGGAATAGTGTATGGAATATATTTATAGATGGGGTTGTAAAAGAAGTAAATGCTAGGTGTTGGGGAGAGGGGGTGGATTAAATTATGGTGAATTAAATGCAAAATGGGAGTTGACACAGTTACTTTTTGCTGATGATACTGTGCTTATGGGAGATTCTAAAGAAAAGTTGCAAAAGGTTAGTGGACGGGGTTTGGGAGAGTGTGTAAAGGTAGAAAGTTAAAAGTGAACATAGATAGGAGTAAGGTGAGAGGGTATCAAACGATTTAAATAAAGAAAAATTGGATATCACATTGAAGAGAGGGATTATGGAAGAAGTAAATGTTTTCAGATATTTGGGAGTTGACTGTCAGCAGATGGGTTTATGAAGGATGAGGTTAACCATAGAATTGATGAAGGAAAAGGTGAGTGGTGCATTGAGGTATCTGTGGAGACAAAAACGTTATCCATGGAGGCAAAGAAGGAAATGTACGAAAGTATAGTGGTATTAACACTCTATATGGGTGTGAAGCATGGGTTGCAAATGCTGCAGCAGGAGGAGGCTGGAGGCAGTAGAGATGTCCTGTCTAAGGGCAATGTGTGGTGTAAATATTATGCAGAAAATTCGGAATGTGGAAATTAGGAGAAGGTGTGAGTTACTAAAAGTATTTGTCAGAGGGCTGAAGAGGGTTGTTAAGGTAGTTTGGTCATTTAGAGAGAATGGATCAAAGTAGAATGACTTGGAGAGCGTATAAATCTGTAGGGAAGGAAGGCGTAGGGGTCGTCCTAGAAAACGTTGGAGGGAAGGGGTAAAGGAGGTTTTGTGGGCGAGGGCTTGGACTCCAGCGCATGTGTGAGCGTGTTAGATAGGGTGAATGGAGACGAATGGTTTTGGGACATGACGATCTGTTGGAGTGTGAGCAGGGTAACATTTTGTGAAGGATTCAGGGAAACCAGATAATTGATTTAGTTGGACTTGAGTCCTGGAAATGGGAAGTACAATGCCTGCACTTTAAAGGAGGGGTCTGAGATAGTGACAGCTGGGAAGGACTATTCTCAGCTGTCGTATCTGAGCTCCTCTGCAAAGACAGTGATTATGTATGAGTGTGGTGAAAGTGATGAATGATGATGAAAGTATTTTCTTTTGGGGATTTTCTTTCTTTTTGGGTCACCCATCCTCGGTGGGAGACGGCCGACTTGTTGAAATATATATATATATATATATATATATATATATATATATATATATAATATATATATATATATATATATATATATATATATATATATATATATATATATTATACATATTTATAATTTTTATTAACACATAGGCCGTTTCACCAAGGCAGGTGGCCCGACAAGAAAACTTTCATCATCATTCACTCCATCACTGTCTTGCCAGAGGCGTGCTTACACGCCAGCTACAAAACTCAACATTAACACCCCTCCTTCAGAGTGCCGGCACTGTATTTCCATCTCCAGGAATCAAGTCCGGTCTGCCGGTTTCCTAAAACCCTTCATAAATGTTACCTTGCCTACAGTCCAACAGCACGTCAACTCCTAAAACCATTTGTCTCCATTCGCTCCTATCTAAAATGCTCACGCACGCTTGCTGGAAGTCCAAGCCACTCGCACACAAAACCTCCTTTACCCCTTCCCTCCAACCTTTTCTAGGCCGACCCCTATCCCACCTTTCCTCCACTAAAGATTTATACACTCTCGAAGTCATTCTATTTTGCTCCATTCTCTCTATATGTTCAAACCATCTCAATAACCCCTCCTCAGCCCTCTGCATTATATTCACACCACACATTGCCCTCAGACATGACATCTCCACTGCCTCCAGCCTTCTCCTTGTTGCAACATTCACAACCCATGTCTCACACCCATACAAGAGTGTTGGTATAACTATACTCTCATACATTCCCCTCTTTGCTATCATGGATAAAGTTCTCTGTATTAACAAGCTCCTCAGTGCACCATTAACCTTTTTACCCTCATTAATTCTACGATTCACCTCATCCTTCATATACCCATCTGCTGACACATCCACTCCCAAATATCTGAACACATTCACCTCCTCCACACTCTCTCCCCTTCAATCTGATATCCAGTCTTCCGTTATCTATATTTTTTTTTATCTCATCACCTTACTCTTTCCTATATTCACTTTTAATTTCCTTCTTTTCATATCTACCAAACTCATCCACCAACCTCTGCAACTTCTCTTAGAATCCCCAAAAACACAGTGTCATCAGCAAAGAGAAACTGTGACAACTCCCACTTTGTGTTAGATTTTTATCTTTTAACCCCACACCTCTTACCAACACCCGATCAGTCACTTCTCTTACAATTCCATCTATAAATATATTGAACAACCACGGTGACATCACACATCCCTGTCTAAGGCCCACTTTTACTGGGAAATAATCTCCCTCTCGCCTACATACTCTAACCTGAGCCTCACTATCCTCGTAAAAACTTTTCACCGCTTTCAATAACCTACCTCCTATTCCATACATTTGCAACATCTGCCACATTGCCCCCCTATCCACCCTATCATATGCCTTCTCCAAATCCATAAATGACACAAACACCTCTTTACACTTATCTAAATATTATTAACCTATATGTTTCACTGCAAACACTTGGTCTACACACACCATACCCTTCCAAAATCCTCCTTGTTCATCTGCTATCCTGCTCTGTCTTACTCCTAATTCTTTCAATAATAACTCTACCATACACCTTACCAGTTATACTCAACGGATTTATTCCCCTATAATTTTTACACTCTCTTTTGTCCCCTTTGCCTTTATGCAAAGGAACTATGCATGCTCTCTGCCAATCCCTAGGTACCTTACCCTCTTCCATACATTTATTAAATAAAAACACTAACCACTCTAAAACTATATCCCCACCTGCCTTTAACATTTATATATTTATCCCATCAATCCCAGCTGCTTTACCCCCTTTCATTCTACCCACTGCCTCACGAACTTCCCCCACACTCACAACTGGTTCTTCCTCACTCCTATATGATGTTATTTCTCCTTGCCCTATACACGAAATCACAGCTTCCCTGTCTTCATCAACATTTAACAATTCTTCAAAATATTCCCTCCATATTCCCGATACCTCTAACTCTCTATTTATTAACTCTCCTGTAGTATTTTTAACTGACAAATCCATTCTTTCCCTAGGCTTTCTCAACTTATTAAACTCACTCCAAAACTTTTTCTTATTTTCATTGTTTCACTACTTTCTTAACCTCTCTTTTTCTCTCCATATACTCCTCCCTCCTTACATCACTTCTACTTTGTAAAAACCTCTCATATGCTAACTTATTCTCTCTTACTACTCTCTTTACATCATCATTCCACCAATCGCTCTTCTTCCCTCCTGCACCCACTTTCCTATAACCACAAACTTCTACTGAACACTCTAACACTATATTCTTAAACTTACCCCATTCCTCTTCTACCCCACTGATTATACTCTCACTAGCCCATCTGTCCTCCAACAGTTGTTTACATCTTACCCTAACCGCCTCCTTTAGTTTATAAATCTTCACTTCTCTCTTACTTGCTGTTTCCATGCTCCTTGTATCCCATCTACCTTTTACTCTCACTGTAGATACAACTAAAAAGTGATCTGATATATCTGTGGCCCCTCTATAAACATGTACATCCTGAAGTCTACCAAACAGTCTTTTATCTACCAATACATAGTCCAACAAACTACTGTCATTTTTCCCTACATCATATCTTGTATACTTATTTATCCTCTTTTTCTTAAAATATGTTAACTATAACCAAACCCTTTTCTATACAAAGTTCAATCAAATGCTCCCCATTATCATTTACACCTGGTACCCCAAACTCTTTTGGTTTATATAAATTGGATTCATTTATAATTATATAATAATAATAATAATAATAATAATAATAATAATAATAATAATAATAATAATAATAATATCTTTATTTACTACAAGTACATGTACATGGTATACAGGCCTAGCTGACATCAGTGACATACTACTATATAGAAAGTCCCTTGTTATGCTGAGCATTTCGGGCAGATTAGGTCAGTGTCCCAGGATGCGACTCACACCAGTCGACTAACACCCAGGTACCCATTTTACTGATGGGGAACATAGACAACAGGTGTAAAGAAACACGCCCAATGTTTCTGCCCTGGCTGGGAATCGAACCCAGGCCCTCGCCGTGTGAAGCGAGAGCTTTAGCCACCAGACCACCAGTGTATATCATGTACATGTACTTGTAGTAAATAAAGATTATTATTATTATTATTATTATTATATAATTATAAATGAATCCAATTTATATAAACCAAAAGAAATATTCATATTATTTTCAAAACTGCTTTTAATGAGACATGATTCTATTATATTCCTCTCAACCATGGACTTGCTTGATACAACCTTCTCAGCATTTTGAAAATCAATTGGATGGTTAAAATCTCTCACATGAATAAATAGAGCATTAGAATCTTGTCCAGTTCTAATGCTATATTTATGTTGTTTTAATCTTAGGTCAAGACTTTTACCAGTTTCCATAATAAACTTTATCGCATATTTAATAAAATTTGGGAAGAATTTAATGATAAATTGGACTAATCTTAATTCTTGGGAAGAGTTTCAGGTCCTTTCTTATGTTCCTCTTCACAGAGTCGTGCGATGTTACGCTACTGTGAGGTGTAGTCTTTGTTAGTGTGATGTGACTGTGAGGTGTAGTCTCGCCCTTTATAAGCCTTCTTGTCATGTTTCCTTTTATAGTTCCTTGATAATGAGTAGTCACGAAAGCGCTTTGAATTCTTCTATTTTTCATAGTGGTTGTCTTGCATATATATATATATATATATATATATATATATATATATATATATATATATATATATATATATATATATATATATATATATATATATATATATATATATATATATATATATATTGTACTCACCTAATTGTGGTTGCAGGGGTCGAGACTCAGCTCCTGGCCCCGCCTCTTTCGCTGTCTGCTACTGGGTCTGCTCTCCCTGCTCCATGAGCTTTATCATACCTTGTCTTAAAACTATGTATGGTTCCTGCCTCCACTATATCTTTCTCTAGTCCATTCCACTTCCTGACTACTCTGTGGCTGAAGAAATGTTTCCTGACATCCCTTTGACTCATCTGAGTCTTCAGCTTCCAGTTGTGTCCCCTTGTTTCTGTGTTCCTCTCTGAAACAACCTGTCACTATCTACCTTGTCAATTCCCGCAGTATTTTGTATGTCGTTATCATGTCTCCTCTGACCCTTCTTTCCTCCAGTGTTGTGTGTGTGTGTGTGTGTAGGAGTGTGGAAGAGGCAGTTGTGAGTGTATGGGAAGTTCGTGAGGCAGTGGGTAGAATGAAAGGGGGTAAGGCAGCTGGGATTGATGGCATAAAGGTAGAAATGTTAAAAGCAGGCGGATATATAGTTTTGGAGTGGTTGCTGCTATTATTTAATACATGTATGGAAGAGGGTAAGGTACCTAGGGATTGGCAGAGAGCGTGTATTGTTCCTTTGTATAAAGGCAAAGGGGACAAAAGAGAGTGCAAAAATTATAGGGGAATAAGTCTGTTGAGTATACCAGGTAAAGTGTATGGTAGAGTTATTATTGAAAGAATTAAGAGTAAGACGGAGAGCAGATGAACAAGGTGGCTTTAGGAAAGGTAGGGGGTGTGTAGACCAAGTGTTTGCAGTAAAGCATATAGGTTAACAGTATGTGGATAAGGGTAAAGAGGTTTTTGTGGCATTTATGGATTTGGAAAAGGCGTATGATAGGGTGGATAGGGGGCAATGTGGCAGATGTTGCAGGTGTATGGAATAGGAGGTAGGTTACTGAAAGCATTGAAGAGCTTTTATGAGGATAGTGAGGCTCAGGTTAGAGTGTGTAGGAGAGAGGGAGATTATTTCTCCGTAAAAGTAGGCCTTAGACAGGGATGTGTGATGTCACCATGGTTGGTCAATATATTTATAGATGGTGTTGTAAGAGAAGTGAATGCGAGGGTCATGGCAAGAGGTGTGGGGTTAAAAGACAAAGAATCAAATACAAAGTGGGAGTTGTCACAGTTGCTTTTTGCTGATGACACTGTGCTTTTGTTAGATTCTGAAGAGAAGTTGCAGAGGTTGGTGGATGAATTTGGTAAGGTATGTAAAAGAAGAAAATTGAAAGTGAATATAGGAAAGAGTAAGGTGATGAGGATAACAAAACGATTAGGTGACGAAAGATTGGATATCAGATTGGAGGGAGAGAGTATGGAGGAGGTGAATGTATTCAGATATTTGGGAGTGGACATGTCATCAGATGGGTCTATGAAGGATGAGGTGAATCATAGAATTGATGAGGGGGAAAAGGGTGAGTGGTGCATTTCGGAGTCTGTGGAGACAAAGAACTTTGTTCATGGAGGTTAAGAGGGGAATGCATGAGAGTATAGTTATACCAACACTCTTATATGGGTGTGAAGCATGGGTGATGAATGTTGCAACGAGAAGAGGGCTGGAGGCAGTGGAGATGTCATGTCTGAGGTAAATGTGTGGTGTGAATATAATGCAGAGAATTCGGAGTTTGGAAATTAGGAGGAGGTGCGGGATTACCAAAACTATTATCCAGAGGGCTGAGGAGGGGTTGTTGAGGTGGTTCGGACATGTAGAGAGAATGGAACGAAACAGAATGACCTCGAGAGTGTATAAATCTGTAGTGGAGGAAGGCGGGGTAGGGGCCGGCCTAGGAAAGGGTTTGGGAGAGGGGGTAAAAGAGGTTTTGTGTGCTTGGATTTCCAGCAAGCATGCGTGTGCGTATTTGATAAGAGTGAATGGAGACAAATGGTTTTAATACTTGACGTGCTGTTGGAGTGTGAGCAAGGTAACATTTATGAAGAGATTCAGGAAACCGGCGGGCCGGACTTGAGTCCTGGAGATGGGAAGTACAGTGCCGGCACTCTGAAGGAGGGGTGTTAATGTTGTAGTTTTATAACTGTAGTGTAAAGCACCCTCTGGCAAGACATTTATGGAGTGAATGATGACGAAAGTTTTTTTTCGGGCCACCCTGCCTTGGTGGGAATCGGCCGATGTGTTTAAATAAATAATATATATATATATATATATATATATATATATATATATATATATATATATATATATATATATATATATATATATATATATATATATATATATATATATATATATATATATGTCGTTCGATTAGGTAAAACTGGTCAATTAGCAAGAACTCATCTAAACTTAAATCCTTTCTAAAATTTTTCTTATACGTTTAAAGATATATTTTTTCATTTATGTTAATGAAAGAATTTATGATTTTGTACCAAGAGAAACTTTGAAAACCTACCTAACCTTATTACAACAAGCGCAATTTAATTTAGCCTAACCCAGCTAAATATATATTTTTTCGTTATGTTCAGAATGATTTTGGCGAAATTATTGCATACAAAATTTTCACTTGTCTTATATGGCAAGGTGAGCGTTGCTAGTTAAGCCAAAATCGCAAGTTTTACCTAATCGGCACGACATATATATATATATATATATATAACGAGACAGAGTGACTTCGAGAGTGTATAAATCTGTAGTGGAGGGAAGGCGGGGTAGGGGTCGGCCTAGGAAAGGTTGGAGGGAGGGGTAAAGGAAGTTTTGTGTGCGAGGGGCTTGGACTTCCAGCAAGCATGTGTGAGCGTATTTGATAGGAGTGAATGGAGGCATATGGTTTTTAATACTTGACGTGCTGTTGGAGTGTGAGCAAAGTAACATTTATGAAGGATTCAGGAAACCGGCAGGCCGGACTTGAGTTCTGGAGATGGGAAGTACAGTGCCGGCACTCTGAAGGAGGGGTGTTAATGTTGCAGTTTTATAACTGTAGTGTAAAGCACCCTTCTGGCAAGACAGTGATGGAGTGAATGATGATGAAAGTTTTTCTTTTCGGGCCACCCTGCCTTGGTGGGAATCGGCCGATGTGTTAATAAAAAAAAAAAATATATATATATATATATATATATATATATATATATATATATATATACGTATATATATATATATATATATATATATATATATATATATATATATATATATATATATATATATATATATATATATATATATATATATATTCTTTTATATAATAAGCCTATTCTAGCCTGCCTACCCGGAAGAACTTCTAAAGAACTGTTAAACACTAACAACTAAATACTTTTAGTAGTTCTGTAGACTAACTAGTTAGGAGAGCAGAAAAGTGTCTCAGGAGTTTTAAATGACCACCACCATGAAAATCTGTGTTGTCTGAAGAAAGGGTAACAGACGAAACCATGCCTTGATTGCATGCAATGTCTGTGGTAAATGGTCTCATGGGTCATGCAGGAACTTTAAACCATCAACCACTTTTGATATAAAATCAGAGAAATGTTTTTGCTTCTTCCCAAATGAGATACACCCATGGGAGAAAATTACATCTATATTAAAAGACAAGAACACCAATAAAATATCCTTCTTGAAAGGCATGTCAGCCTGGTATAACAGCTGGGAAAATAAAATGGGAGGGTTGGATGGGGCTGTCTTGTAGGACAGAGGCCCAGAGGGTCCTAGTGGTATCCTGGAGGACAGTGCACCAAATGGAGATAGTGACCCTGGTGATGAAACAGGTAAAGACAAGGTTATACAATTTCCAGAGGTACACAGTAGCGATACTGCTAAAGACGGAACAAAAGGGGATGATGCCTGAGGGAATAGTGTTGACACATTACCAGTAAAATCAGGTTAAAGCACTGATGTTCATACAGGGGCAGTAAGTAGTGGGGTAACAGTAAAAAGCACTATCATGGAATGCAGCGACAAAAAATCTTAGAAAACAAAATTCCAATCTATGCAAATTCCATGCCTTAGCATCTGCAGTCATGGCATATCTGGTAAAACAGGTGGGACATGCACTTCTGACCATCCCAAAAAATGACGCACCCACATGAAAACAGGAGGGTGCAACTCCCCTTCCTGTAACTTATTTCACCCCGAAATGTGTCACTCGTCAGTCCATGAGAGAAAATGCTGCAACGCATACTGCCAGGCACATCATCTGAAGGGGACAAGAAGACACAGACCAGCCAGACTATGGGAAACAAAAGAAATTAGCCATAACTTCTCTAGAGAAGGAGGCTTTTAAGTGCCAGGAAGATAAAAAGACTGGCAAGAAATGACAGAAATCTTACACCAACTGAAAACACTTCTGGAGCAGAGGCACAGTCATTGGCCTCCACTCAAATACAACAGATATTAATGCAAGCAAATAAAACCCTCCTAAATTTTATCAATATAACGACATTAATCTCTGCAATCATACAGGGTCTATAGCCATCAACAAACAACAAAATTCCTTGCATCAAGTGACTGCTCACGGAGTCAAATGCAATGTTTGCAGCATTCACAGAGACCCACATAAAGGATCATTATGACAACGAAATATGGATCCCAGATTATAACTTATTCAGATGCGACAGACTAAACAGTCAACAAGGGGGGGGGGGTTGACCTGTACGTCACAGAGTCGCTCATTTGTTCAGAACTACTAAACACCTCAAATGATGTAGTTGAAGTTTTGGCAGTAAAGATTGTAAACCAAAACCTTGTCATTGTGGTGGTATACAAGCCTCCAGATGCAACTTCCCAGCAATTCCAGAAACAACTTTTGAAAATTGACCACTGCCTGGATAATCTCCCAGCTCCTGCCCCAAACATCTTACTACTGGGAGATTTCAACTTGAGACACCTAAAATGGAAGAGTGTAACATATAATGTTTTAGCAGAGATCACCCCAGCAGGCAGCTCAAATGAAAATTCATACACACAGGAGCTATTAAATATCTGCACCAAATTCACTTTAAACCAATAAGATCCCATATCATAAAAATCTTTCAAAAGTTTTTAAGAAGCAAGATCGCCAACCATCTAGATACCTATCAGTTACACAACCCAGGGCAACACGGGTATTAAGCAGGTCGCTCCTGCCTGTCCCAGCTACTGGACCACTATGACAAGGTCCTGGATGCTATAGAGGATAAACAAAATGCAGACATAGTATACACAGACTTTGCAAAAGTCTTCGACAAGTGCGACCACGATGTAATAGCACAAAATACATGATAAAATAATAACAGCAAAAGTTGGTAGATGGATCTATAACTTCTTTACAAATAGAACACAAAGGGTAATAGTAAACAGAGTAAAGTATGAGGCAGCTACGGTGAGAAGCTCTGTTTCACAAGGCACAGTACTCGCTCGCATCCTATTCGTCATCCTCATATCTGACATAGACAGAGATATAAGCCGTGTCTTCCTTTGCAGATGACACCCGGATTGCCATGACAGTGTCCTCCATCAAAGACACCACAAGACAAAGTGGACATCAACCAAATCTTCAAATGGGTGGAACCAGCCCTTTTTTCCCCTAGTGGGTTTTTTTTTAGTAGGTGCCTGCACGACCAGGCACCTTGGACTGCTAGCCTACCGTCTGCTGTCTCACTCTTCAGTTTAAAGCTGGACTTTATGTCCCACTGAATACAATATTAAGTTCAACGAAGAGAAATTTCTATTATTCAGATATGGAAAACAAAGAGAAAATTAAAACTGTATTAGGGTATACAACAAATTCTAACCATACAATAGAGGGAAAAAGTAATGTGAAGGACCTAGGAGTGATAATGTCAAAGTATCTCACCTTCAAAGATCCTAACAATGTATCTACTGCATCTGCTAGAAAAATTATACGATGAATAATAAGAACCTTCAAAACTAGGGACGCCAAGCCCATGATGATTTTCTCCAAATCGCTTGTTTTCTCTAGGCTGGTATTCTGCTGTACACTAACTGCCCCCTTCAAGGCAGGCAAAATTGCTGACCTGGAGAGTGTACAAAAAACCTTTATGGCACACATAAGTACGATAAGGCAACTAAATTTCTGGGAACCGTTGAAGTCCCTTGATTTGTATTCCCTGGAATGCAGACGAGAAAGATTCGTGATAATATGCACTTGGAAAATCTTAAGAGGGATTGGTACCAAAATTGCACACGAATCTCACTCCCTATGAAAGCAAAAGACTCGGCAGGAGATGCAACATTCCCTCAATGAAAAGCAGGGGCGCCACGAGTACACTGAGAGACAACACAATAAGGGTCAGGGGCCAAAGACTGTTCAACTGCCTCCCAAGGAAGTTATAGTGACAAGAAAACTGACGATGACTACAGCGAAATGGACCAATTAGAACCAAAATAGGAGACCTTCATTCAAATACCAGACCCGCTACCAGACGTACAACCAGACCCGCTACCAGACGTACAACAAGACAAGCAATCGTTTTCCACCACACTGAAGTAACTGACTCAATATCAACTACACAGTGTTCAATGTGAAGTCAACACAAGGGAAAACCTAATCAACAAATCGACAAGGAAACTGACAAGTTGTAGTGTAGTGTAGTGTCGGTTTCTTTTTTCTTCCCTCAGTGCCAGGTGAGGGTTAGTGCCAGGTGAGGGGTGGAAGTGAACATTTAAACATAGCTGACTGGCATTCAATCACCAGCTACTGCCAGACGTACAACTACGAAGAGACGTCATAACCATACTGACAGTAGCTGACCATTATATCAACTGCAGCAGTGTTAATGGCAGGGAAGCTCAGCAGAAACCGCTAAATCTACTAAACAATCTCCAAGGAAACAGGTTATAGCGACGGTTCTCCCTCAGTGCTAAAGGCGGGAAGAAAGTGGATTAGAAAAGAATATGTTTTAATAGCTGACTTCCATATTAATGACCAGTGTAAATTAGGAGGGAATCATAGGAGAAAACACCAAATCTAACAACAAAACTCCAAGGAATCTGTCAGGGGCAGTGGCCGTTTTTTCCTCACTGCTTTTAAAAATGGCTGACACATCAACTCCACGAGGACCAGTCAACAACGCGATGAACCCCGCTAAATGGGATTGATGGGGTTTTGGAAGTACATCACTATTAAAACTTTTCTTACCTG
>WNWK01052579.1:0-12137 GCA_009830355.1 Cherax destructor
TTTCAGAGATTTAAAAGCGTGTGGCATACACAGTGTTGTGGATGGGGGGGTAAAATTCAGAAAAACGTGCGGCTGAAAATTCATGCATAATTCAAGGGTCGTGAGGCTAAAGGATTCCCCCCCCCAACAAGTGTTCAGTTGGGGGAAAATGGTCTTTTTGGGGAAAAAATCCCAAAAGGGACCTCGTCACACAGGGGGAAAAACTCCCCCGGACAAAAAACCTATGAAGGATAGGTTGCTCTTTTTTCTGTGTTAATGCTAGTGGAGATTTCAAAGTGAAGCCTTTACTTGTATCACTCAATCCCGGGGTTCAAGAAAAACAATGTCGTCTAGAGTAAATTTGTTGTGGGAAAGCTAATAAAAAAGGATGGGCCCAAAGGCAAATTTTTTGACTGGGTCCTTGAATTTTTTCCCCAAGTGAAAAAAAACCTCCAGAAAAGATTGCCACTCAAGTGCCTCCGGTTTCTGGACAATGTTTCTCTTCCTCCCCAAATTGGTAGACCTATTGTCTGTGGAGTTAAGTTTTTAACAGTGAAATTCTTGCCTTTTAAAAATCTTCTCATCCAGCCCTAACAGCAGGTCATTTCTAACTTCAAAAAACTCTACACTAAAGCAATGTTTCAAGGGGTTTTTAAGTGACCTCGGGCGACTTGACACTAAGAGAGTTTTGGAGGAATCACTTTAATATCCTCCACTGCAAAAAATTATAGGAAAAGGGTTGGGGGGGGTGACTTCAGGACTTTGAACTCTGCTTGGAGAAAATTTTGGAAAAATTTTCCTTGACAAGGTTTTGAAGGGTTTGGGTGACCCTGCCCTTTGGGCCCTCTGCCTGTTGTGTCTTTGGGGGAAATCCATGGGGTTGGAGGTGGGGGAGGATGTGGAAAGTTGGTGGAGGACCACGGGAGGAACTAACCACTGAAGAGCTGCAAGACCTTAATCTGCAATAGCAAAGACCACAGCTGAAAAATTTGTTCATAGGGGGAGGAAGAGAGAGAAAAGGATTGCCTTCTTCAGCAATTAAGGACATTTATCAAAAATAGAGGGGGGGCAAAATTTTGGGAAAAATGCCACCCTGACCAAGCTGAAACAAGCCATATCTGCAACATGTTCAGTGACAAAACCTTTTCAGGCAAATCTTAGAATGCCCCAAACTGAGTTCTCTGGACAGTTTTTGTGCGACAGGGGGGGCCCGTGACTCTCAAACTGGTCCCCGTGCCCCTAAAAAAAAAGGAATCCCCCCCCAGGGGTTTGATACCTAAAAACCTTATGGCGGGGATTCCCTTCCAAACAATAATCAGTCCTCCCTCTCCCCAACAAGATCTTCAATAAAGGTTTTTTTAGTGATTTAAATGTTCATTTATCTATTTCATTAGTCATTTATTTAGTTTTATTGTTTTTTTTATGTAAAAAAATGTTCTCTTTAAAAAATTTTTTTTTTTTAATATTTTTGGGTTCGGGGAAGGATTAATTTATTTAGTACATTAATTCTTTGGGAAATTTTTCGGTTTTTTTGGGCCCTTTTGGTTGGCCGACCTTCTGGAATGGTTATGACCGATAACGGGTCCACTGTACAGTGGACCGGGTTGTAAAAATTCCTCCCCAAATCTGCTCAAGTGCCTTTTCCCAACAATTTTCCCTTGGGAAAAAAATCCCCGGTCAGTCTTTTTGACCCCAAAAATACTTTTCCAAACACTTACAATATTTTTCTTACATAAATTCGTTTCCGGGGTTTGCTCGGGGGGCCCCTGTTTCGGGCGCTGCGTGGGAAGTGATCTACGTTTGGACAGTTTAAGGGTTAATGGGCAAACCGTTTAGATTACCATCTCTTCATATTAACATGTTGTATTAAACGACATTCAACCAATCAAAATTTCTTACATTGTTAGTGTTTATGTCCTACACTCTTGTATGCCCCAAATGTTCTATAATCAATGGATTTCCATTAAGTTTCAAACCCATCCACTTATTTTTGTAATCATTTGTAAACATAAGTTTTTTTGGCGAAGATTTTCATTTGATTTTGAGTTGATGTGTGAAGGTAGCAGGAATATGGTCTTCTGTACAATATGAGGTACAGTATGGCATTTCTGACACTAACATAAATGACCTTCCCCTAAAACCCGTACGTTATGTTTGGATCATTGACAGTAACATGTTTTCAATGGTTGTCTCAGTATTTGTTAATATCCCAAGAATATCTTTGCGGGAAAAATTACTGTGACAATGAAGTAACTAATAGTTGATTTCTTTTTTTTCAAAGACAAGAAATACTGTATCACTACATTAAGAGGTGCGTATTATTATTTTTTTTTAAAGTTTTTCGGCAATAAGTATTGCCTGCCCTTCCCTTCTCTGTTCCACTCTCCTTCCCCCCTCCTACTCAATAACGTGAATAAGTACTACTCCATGAGGGTAGGCAGGAAAGTACAGATAGACGGAGAATTTATGAACAAATTTATATACTATTGTGTAAGAGTAGGGTAGTGCCAGGGCTTGACTCAGCTGCAGGGTGGCTATAAACACGTATTTTGGCATTTTTTTGGTCACAGAAGGCATAAAAGGGGCTCTCAGTGTCTTGCTGCTAAAAACCCAAATTACTATAGTACTGTAATTTACCTCAGCACATTTAGACAACCCAAAAAGTACCCTTCGTAAGGTTTGTTATGTTGATGATGATAATCATAGCTGTACTTCCCAAGAAAAAATCCCCCAGTCATAAGAGTAGGTTTGGGCCAACATGCTGCAGTGTTCCTCCTTTCTTATGTTCTTATGTTAACAGTGTATATTTCTTACAAGGAAAATTTGTAGTAAGGTGTTCCTGTGGTTGCCTGAATTTTTATATTTTATTTTTATTTTTTCTTCCTCATATTTTTCAGTTTTATTTTGCGCATAACCCAGAATTCCTCTTACAATCAGCTTCAGATTTTCCAACACTTGTGTACATTGAGGACCAAACTTTGGAACAGTTGACATGTGCACCTACCTGCCCTATGACCAAAGTTGTTGAGCTCATTCCCAGCATTCTGGAATGGCTCAGAAACTTCTAAGATCCATACCGTATGGCTTCAAACTTAAAGAAAAGAAAAAGGTGCAAAAAAACATGATGGTGGAGGTAAATTCAGATGTGTAGGTGAAGATTTTACGATTTTGTGTTACGTATTTTAATTATTATTCCCATTAAGTCACATTAAATAATTTTCAGTTTACCTCTTCTGATTGCTTTCATTTAACCCTTTCAGTGGCCATCATGTAGAACTAATCATTGATGCCAGTGTCCCTCATGTGTTTGACTTTATGAGCACAGCTCCTCTGATAAGCTGTGAATAGTAAATTTTGGCCTAGATATGAGAGATAAAGATAAAAGATAGAGTTTACAGTGGACCCTCGGTTAACGAAGGTCCGTTAACAAAGTTTCGAAAACTGCCCTTCGGTTAGCGAAAATTCCTCGGGCGGAAAGGTATTAGCGCGTCGCCGTCCTCGCCAGGGCGCCCGTAAGCGTTGTTTACCATTGAAGAACATTACCCAGCGCGCTCTTTCAAAGATTAAATATTTGGTGTCTTTTTGGTGGTTTGTTTTCCATGTGAAATAAGTCCCATGGGTCCAAAAATTTTGTCCCCTGTGGTAAAAAGTGAGGAACACCATCAACTGAAGAAGGAAATCATAGAAAAATATGAGAGTGGTGTAAGTCTGAGGATCGCCAGGATGTACAAAAACTCCATCTCTTCGGCACTATCCTGGCACAGAGAAATGAGATCAAGGCTAATGTTGTAAAAGGGGTTAATTTTGAAACAAGTAAAACAGTGATTGAGGTTGAGAAGTTGTTGGGTGTGGATCCATGAAAAACAGAGGCGGTGATGTATTTCTGGTGATAATTTTAAAAAGACAAGGAAGTTACGCAGATCTTGTGAAGACAATGCCTGCAACCAGTGGTGAAGAGTGATTTTAAAGCCAGCAAAGGCTGGTTTGAGAAGTTTAAGAAACGTAGTGGCTACACAATGTTGTGAGGCATGGTGAGGCAGCCAGCTCAGACAACGTGGCTGAAAAATTTGTGCAATTCAAGGGGTTCGGAGGCTGAACAATTCCTCCCCCAACAAGTGTTTAATTGTGATGAAACAGGCCTGTTTTGGAAGAAAATGCCCAAAGGACCTACATTACTCAGGAGGAAAAGGCACAGCCAGGACACAAGCCTATGAAAGACAGGCTAACTCTTATGATGTGTGCCAATGCCGTGGTGATTTTTAAAGTGAAGCTTTTATGGTGCATCCTCAAAAAAATCCCAGACCCTTCGGACACGGTGTTGACAAGAATAAATTGTGTGTGCATTGGAAAGCTAACACCAAGGCATGGGTCACTACGGAGATTTTCAAGGAATGGATGACTGGAGTGTTTGGCCTCAGTGTGAAGAAATACCTCATGGAAAAGAAATTGCCACTCAAGTGCCTCCTGGTATGGACAATGCTCCTGCTCATCCTCACAACTTGCAAGAGTTGTTGCCTGACAACATAAATTTCATCAGACTGAAGTTCTTGCCTCCTAACACCACCCTCTCATCCAGCCCATGGACCAGCAGGTCATTTCCACTTCAAGAAACTGTACACCAAAGCACTGTTTCAGAGGTGCTTTAATATGACCAATGACTCTGAATTGACCCTAAGAGAGTTCTGGAAAGAACACCTCAATATCGTGCATTGCATAGGCCTTATAGGTAAGGCTTGGGAGGAAGTGACTTAGGACTCTGAACTCTGCTTGGAGACCACTGTGGCCGGATTGTGTCCAAGAGAGGAATTTTGAAGGATTTGAGGCTGACCCTGACGACCCTGTGCCTGTTGTGGAACATGTTGTGGAAGATATTGTGGAATTGGGGAACAGCCTGGGGTTGGAGGTGAGTGGTGAGGATGTGGAAGAGTTGGTGGAGGAGCACAGGGTAGAGCTAACAACTGAAGAGCTGCAAGAGCTTCATCTGGAACAGCAACAGACCACAGCTGAGGTTATTGCTTCACAGGAAGAGAGAGAGAGAGATAAGGAGGTGCCTTCTTCAGTGCTTAAGGAGATGTGTGTACAAAGTGGAATGAGTTGCAGACATTTGTTGAAAGATACCACCCTGAGCAAGCTGAAATGAGCCTTCTGTGCAACCACTTCAGTGACAGAGCCATGTTGTACTTCAGAAAAGTGTTGAAGAGTCGCCAGAAACAGAGGACTCTGGACAGCTACTTCACCAGGCAGGGGGTCTGAGTGACTCTCAAGCTGGTCCTAGTGGCATTAAAAGACCAAGAAGGAAGTAACCCCAGAGAGGGACTTGTCACCTGAAGTCCTTTTGAGGGGGATTCCCCTTCCAACCACTAACACCTGCTCCAGTCATCATCTATATCTTCCAGATGCCTGCAAGTCTCTTCAATAAAGGTAAGTAAATGTTATTTTTTTTTATTTTGAGTGATTATTTTTTTGTGGAACGAATTAATTGTATTTACATTATTTCTTATGGGAAATAAGGTTTCAGATAACGAAAGATTCAGATTAAGTAATAGCTCCTGGAACGGATTAATTTCGTTAACCGAGGGTCCACTGTATTTGTTTGTAAACGTTACAATGTGTAATTACAATTTTGGTTTGGTAAGTACAAAGAAAACCACTATCATGTCAGGGCATTTTGGGCAGACTAATCCTAGTACATAATAACTACTTAAATCTCGACAAGATAAGAGTGGTTTTAACTTGTATTAAAATCTTTATTTAACCTTATTACTAATGCGAGGTAGTCGAGGTGGAAGTTTATAAGAATAATAATCTTGAAGTTGCACATAAAATCAATATAAGAAATAATGGTTCAAACAGTAATATTTCATGGATTGGCAGATGTTTAATAGGCTAGAGGTCATATAATATAGTAGTATTTGGGAGAGTTGCTTCAACTGATTAGAAGTTGTTTTGGTTGGTTTGGTTAGTATTGAGAGATGAGATGATTTTTAAGCAAAGTTCTAAATTTATAAGTAGTCAGGGGATCCTTTACCAGTTCAGGTAGTGAATTCCAGATCTTCAAGCCCTTTGTGCATTGCATTTTTGCATAGTGAGAGACTGACACAAGGAATGTCGAAGAGTGCCTTATGCCTTGTATTGTGACTGTGTGTTCTGTTGTAGCTATCATGGGAAGTTTAAGTGGATGGTTTATATTGGAGTTTAATGTTCTGTACATGTAGTAGGCACAATAGTATGAGTGTATATCTTGTATATTTAGCAAGTTCAGGCTTTTCAAAAGTGGTTGGGTGTGCTGTCTAGCACAGGGCTGGTAATCATTCACACAGCAGCTTTTATTGGGTTATTAAAGGTTTAAGGTGGTTGGCTTTGGTAGATCCCCAGGTACAAATACCATAGGTGAGGTAGGGATATATTAACCCTTTCAGGGTCCAGAGGCCAAATCTCAGAGAGACAGCCAGGGTCAAAGAATTTTCAAAAAATTTTTGTTATTTTTCATATGAAATGGTAGAGAATCTATTTTGAAGGTAATAAAGCAAAAAGTATGAAAGTTGATGGAAAATTTACGAAATTATGCTCGAATTTTGATGCATCAGCGCTAGTTTCATATCGGCGATTTTTCCGACTTTGACTCCCCATTTTAGGCCAATTACCTTATTCCAGTCGACCAAATTCTTAGCTATTTAGCTAGTATTACTTCTATTTTATCGATTGAGCACAAGAAATCACCCAGTCAACTGTTTCAACTACCCAATAAAGTGATCGGAAATTGGTAATTTAGCCAATTTAACACAAAATTCAAAATATTCCAGTTTCAAAATAGGATCCAGAATAAACAATGCAGGCCTTCCTGGTACTAAACTAACATTTCCTTTGTTGATTAGTTACATTTTCAGGCATTACAAATGAATTTCATTTTTATTTTTATTCACATAATGAATTTTTATTCACACCAAAAATAGAAGATTTACTGTTATGCAATGTTGTAATAATTGTATAAATAATATCAGCACATTCGTGAACGATATATTAAGACTCATGACGACATTTATTTACTCTTGAACATCGGCAAAGTTGAACATTTCTGCTACTTTTAGCTCAGTTTCAAGCCATTTTCAATACTAAAACCAATCAAAATCATCTCTATTTCTGTAATATATCTTCCATTCTATCAAATGAGACCAAGAAATTCGAATACAACTGTAAAAAACATACGAAGAAACACCGCAAAGTTGCTGTTTTAATCCAAAATTACGGTTGCAGTTTTTTTCATCTGCGTGCTGGGATTTATTTTGTGGTGCACACTTACCACATAGATGTGTTCTATCATATCTAGGCCCAAATTTACGGCTCACAGGTTAACTGAGTGAGCTGAGCTCAAGCCGTAGTTCTATGGTTTGGACCCTGGCTTCAAAACCGTAGAACTTGAATGGACCCTGAAAGGGTTAAAGAGTGGTATAGGGTAAGGAGTGTCATTTGGGGTACATAGTACCATATCTTGGAAAGGATACCTAGAGATTTGGAAATTTTCTTGGATATTTGCTGGATGTGGGAATGAAATTTAAGATTACAATCAAGAAGACCTTGAAATTTACCCTCAGTGTGTCTTGTAATAGTGGAGCCATTAATTTTTTATTTATTTTTATTAACACATTGGCTGTCTCCCACCAAGGCAGAGGTGGCCCAAAAAGAAAATCTTTCATCATTCACTCCATCAGTCTTGCCAGAGGTGTGCTTACACTAGTTATAAAACTGCAACATTAACATCAGAGACACATTCCCACAAGCTCTCCTAAGGCAGGAAGGTGCCAGAGCCAGAGTTTGCTACCACCTTCAACTCACCAGACTGCCCTTCCCATGAGGCCCCATGGGACGGAGAAGGCAGACCAGAGGCCCTAGCTTCCCTATGAGTCCTGTGAGGGTGGGGAATGTGGCTAGGCCTGGGGACAGCTGTTTCCAGAAGATGAGGAGGAACTTTACCTCCTCCATGTAGACATAGGTCTCAGACACTCCCAAGACAGGGAGCCATGGCCGGGTCACCTTCTGGAAAAGACCCGGGCTGGAAGAGTACCAGCGAATCAAGAAGATGCAACATTAACACCCCTCCTTCAGAGTGTAGACACTGTACTTCCCATCTCCAGGACTCAAGTCCAGCCTGCCGGTTTCCCTGAATCCCTTCATAAATGTTACCTTGCTTCACTCCAACAGCAGGTCAAGTCCTATAAACCATTTGTCTCCATTCGCTCCTATCTAATATGCTCACACTTGCTTGCTAGAAGTCCAAGCCCTCGCACACAAAACCTCCTTTACCACCCTCCCTCCAACCTTTCCTAGGCCGACCCCGACCCCACGTTCCCTCTACTACAGATTTATACACTCTTGAAGTCATTCTATTTCATTCCATCTCTCTACATGTCCGAACCAACTCAACAACCCCTCCTCAGCCCTCTGGATAATAGTTTTGGTAATCTGCACCACCTCCCAATTTCCAAACTACAAATTCTCTGCATTATATTTACACACACATTGCTCTTAGACATGACATCTCCACTGCCTCCAGCCTTCTCCTTGTTCAACATTCTACCCATGTTTCACACCCATATAAGAGCGTTGGTATAACTATACTCTCATACATTCCCTTCTTTGCTTCCATGCACAGTTCTTTGTCTCCACAGATTCCTAAGTGCACCACTCATCTTTTTCCCTCATCAATTCTATGATTCACCTCATATTTCATAGACCCATCTGCTGACATGTCCACCCCTAAGTATCTGGAATACATTCATCTCCTCCATACTCTCTCACTCCAATCTGATATCCAGTTTTTTGTCATCTAATATTTTTGTTATCCTCTTCACCTTACTCTTTCCTATATTCACTTTTAATTTTCTTCTTTTACATACCCGACCAAACTCATCCACCAACCTCTGCAACTTCTCTACAGAATCTCCAAAAGCACAGTGTCATCAGCAAAGAGCAACTGTGACAACTCCCACTTTATGTTAGATTCTTTATCTTTTAACCCCACACCTCTTGCCATCACCCCGAGCATTCACTTTCATACAACCCCATCAATAAATATATTGAACAACCATAATGACATCTCACATCCTTGTCTAAGGCCTATTTTTACTGGGAAATAATCTCCCTCTCTTCTATATACTCTAACCTGAGCCTCACTATCCTTGTAAACACACTCCAGCTTTCAGTAACACCTCATATTCCATACATTTGCAACATGTCATATTGCCTCCCTATCCACCCGATCATACGCCTTTTCCAAATCCATTAATGCCACTAAAACCTCTTTACCCTTATCTAAATACTGTTAACCAATATGTTTCACTGTAAACACTTGGTCTACACACCCTACCTTTCCTAAAGCTTCCTTGTTCATCTGCTATCCTACTCTCTGTCTTACTCTTTCAGTAACATCTCTACCATACACTTACCAGATATACTCAACAGACTTATTCCCCTATAATTTTTGCACTCTCTTTTGTCCCCTTTGCCTTTATACAAAGAAATATGCATGCTCTCTGCCAATCCCTAGGTACCTTACCCTCCTCCATACATTTATTAAATAAAAGCACCAACCACTCCAAAAGTATATCCTCCTGCTTTTAACATTTCTATCTTTATTCCATCAATTCCTGCTGCCTTACCCCTTTCATTCTACCCACTACCTCCGAACTTTCCCCACACTCACAACTGGCTCTTCCTCACTCCTACAAGATGTTATTCCTCCTTGCCCTATACATGAAATCACAGCTTCCCTATCTTCATCAACATTTAACAATTTCTCAAAATATTCCCTCCATCTTCCTGATACCTCAAACTCACCATTTAATAGCTCTCCTCTCCTATTTTTAAGTATCATATCCATTTGTTCCCTAGGCTTCCTCAACTTATTAATCTCACTCCAAAACATTTTCTTATTTTCAACAAAATTTGTTGATAACATCTCACCCACTCTCTCATTTGCTCTCTTTTTACAGTGCTTCACACACACACACACACACACACACACACACACACACACACACACACACACGCACGCACGCCCACGCACGCACGCACGCCCGATGGCATGGTGGCTAGCGCTCTTGCTTCATGCACGGAGGGCCGGGTCATCCCGGGCGGGGCCGAAACATTTTGAAGTGTTTCGTCTACACACACACACACACACACACACACACATACAACAGGCCTAGTGTCTAATCGACATGTGCCTAGGACAAAATGGTAACACACACACACACACACACACACACACACACACACAGAAGAGGTATGACAAAGCTCATGGCACAGGGAGAGTGACCCAGTAGCGGCCAGTGAAGAGGCGGGGCCAGGAGCTCTGACTCGACCCCTGCAACCACAACTAGGTGAGTACACACACACACAACGAGTCATAGTACGGGGTGAGGTTCACAGTGGGCGCCTGTGACGAGCGGAGTCCACAGGGTCAGTCCTAGGATCAGTGCTATTTTTGGTATATGTGAATGATGTGATGGAAGGGATAGAATCAGAAGTGTCCCTGTTCGCAGATGATGTGAAGTTAATGAAATTAAATCAGATGAGGATCAGGTAGGACTTCAAAGAGACCTGGACAGGCTGGACACGTGGTCCAGCAACTGGCTACTCGAATTTAACCCTGCTAAATGCAAAGTTTTGAAGATCGGGAAGGGCAAAAGACCGCAGACCGAGTATAGCTAGGTGGCCAAAGACTGCAAACCTCACTCAAGGAGGAAGATCTTGGGTGAGTATAACACCGAGCACGTCTCTGGAAGCACACATCAACCAGATAACTGGTGCAGCAAATGGGCGCCTGGCAAACCTGAGAATAGCGTTCCGATACCTTAGTAAGGAATCGTTCAAGACACTGTACACTGTGTATGTCAGGCCCATATTGGAGTATGCAGCACCAGTTTGGAACCCACACCTGGTCAAGCACGTCAAGAAATTAGAGAAAGCGCAAGGTTTGCAACAAGGTTAGTTCCGGAGCTAGGGAATGTCCTATGTAGAAAGGTTAAGGGAAATTCTGCCTGACGACACTGGAGGACAGGAGGGTTAGGGAGACATGAGAACAACATACAAAATAATGCGTGGAATAGATAAGTGGACATACAGGATGTTCTAGAGAGGGGACACAGAAACAAGTGGTCACAATTGGAAGTTGAAGACTCCTATGAGTCAAAGGGATGTTAGGAAGTATTTCTTCAGTCATAGAGTTGTCAGGAAGTGGAATAGTCTAGCAAGTGATGTATTTGAGGCAGGAACCATACATAGCTTTAAGGCGAGGTATGATAAAGCTCATGGAGCAGGGAAAAGAGAGGACCTAGTAGCGGTCAGTGAAGAGGGCCATGAGCTAAGTCTCTGACCCCTGCAACCAATTAGGGGAGTACACACACACACACACACACACACACACACACACACTCACACTCACACACACTCACACACACTCCACACACCACATCACACACACACACACACACACACACACACACACACACACACCACACACACTCCACACACACACACACACACACACTCACACACACACCCCCCCCCTCTCTATACCTCCCCACTCTATACCTCCCCACTCTATACCTCCCTCTCCCCTCTCTATACCTCCTCTCCCCCATCTCCCCCTCCCTCTCCTCCCTCCCCTCCCTCTCCCTACCTCTCCCTCTCCTACCTCTCTAGTACTAGCAATATTCTAGCTTAATATCTAGGAGAGTAGTCCAAACTCTCTGAAAACCTATATCCCCCCACTCTCTCCCTCCCTTTCTCCCTCAAACGCACACCCCCTCTCCCTCTCTATACCCTCCTCTCCCCTATCTCCCTCCTTCTCCCTCACACACAAACCCTCCCCTCTCTCCATCCCCCTCTCTATACCTCCCTCTCCCCCTCTATATACCTCGCTCTCTCCCCATCTCCCCCTCCATATCCCTCCCTCTCCCTACCTCTCTCCACTCTCCCTCTCTCTCTTTCTCCCACCCCCTCTTCCTCCCTCTCCCTCTATCTCTATCTTCCTCCATCTCTCTACCTCCCTCTCTTTCCCTCTACCTATCTCTCTTCCTACCTCTCTACCTCCTCTCTCTCTCCCTCTCCCTCTTGCTCTCTTTCTATCTCCCTCTATCCACCCTCTTCTACATTTC
>WNWK01052580.1:0-12137 GCA_009830355.1 Cherax destructor
GGGAAAGGGACAGGAGTTCACTGATTGTAGATAAATGGTTAGGGGTATAGTTTCTGATATATACATTGATTATCAAAAGGAAATTGCTGGTGTACAATTTGTAACATGTAATTATTGCACGTTTATGAACTGTACAATGTATATTTATTTGTGCTCACTGTAAATTTTATTTGCAGTCTTCATGGAGTCTTTACCGCATATCATTAGGACAAGAGGCAATGTTATGGTGGACTGTATTTCATTATTTGGGTTTATGTTTTGTGGACTCTGTATTTTTTTATAAGGGTAAAGGGACAAAAGTTCACTGGTGGTAGAGGTAAGGGGTTTTAGGGTTTTAGGGTATAGTTTTCTGATATATTCACTGCTTAATCAAAGAAATTTGCTGTTGCAGAATTTGTAATATGTATTTTGCATGTTTATGACTTATAAATGTATATTTATTGGAACTAATAAAAATGTAAAAAAAAAGCCCTAACAGCTTACTCCACTGCAGTTGCCAGTGCCCCTCTCACTCATGTATTTACCCAACCTAAATTTGAAACTACCCAAGGTCCTAGCTTCAATAACTCTACGAAGCAGACTGTTCCACTCATCAACTACCCTGTTTCCAAACCAATACTTTACTATATCCTTTATAAATCTAAACTTATCTAATTTGAATCCATTATTGCGGGTTCTCTCTTGGAGAAATATCCTCAAGACCTTATTTATATCCCCTTTATTAATACCCATCTTCCACTTATATACTTCGATTATGTCTCCTCTCATTCTTCGTCTTACAAGTGAATGTAATTTAAGGGTCTTCAATCTTTCTTCGTACAGAAGATTTTTAATGCTATGAATTAACTTTGTCATTCGTTGCTGAATGTTTTCTAACGAATTTACATCCATTCTGTAAAATGGAGACCACAACTGAGCTGCGTAATCTAGGTGAGGCCTTACTAATGATGTATATAAAGCTGTAATAAAACCGCTGGACTTCTGTTGTTTACACTTCTTGATATATATCCCAGTAATCTATTTGCCTTATTTCTTATGCTTAGGCATTGCCAACTTGGTTTAAGGTTGCTGCTTACCATAACCCCCAAATCCTTTTCGCATTCTGTACGGCTGAGTTCAACATTATTAAGCTGGTAGTTATGAATGTTATGAACATTCCCGAGCTTTAGAACTTTGCATTTATCTACATTGAACTGCATCTGCCACTTTTCTAACCACGAATTCAGTTTGTCTAAATCCTCCTGAAGTTCCATGACATCTACGTCTGAATCGATTATCCTACCTATCTTCATGTCATCAGCGAATTTGCTCATATCACTAGTAATTCCCTCGTCAAGGTCATTTATATATATTATAAACAACAATGGGCCTAAAACCGATCATCTCTGCTGCAGGAACGCCACTTGTTACAGATCCCCACTCAGATTTAACCCCATTTAAGCACTCTCTCTGCTTCCTATTGGTGAGCCATGACTCGATCCATGACAACACTTTTTCCCCAATGCCATGAGCAGCCGCTTTCTTTAACAGTTTCTGATGTGGTATTCTATCAAAAGCCTTACTAAAATCCAAATCAACAATATCGAATTATTTATTATGATCAACGGCCTGAAAAGCCTTACTGAAAACAGTTAATAAATTAGTTAGGCAGGAACGGCCCCTGGTGAATACAAGTTTAGTATCATTAATCAAATTATGTCTATCGAGATGGCCTCTTATATTATCAGCTATAATTGACTCTAGTAATTTGCCTACAATTGAGGTTAGACTTGTTGGGCGGTAATTTGGCAGAAACATCTTGTCCCCTGATTTAAAAATAGGAATTACATTGACCCCTTTCCCCTTTCCTCCTCCTCCTCCTCCTCATCCCTCTCTTAATCCCGTCCCATTTTTACCCTGTGAGCTTCTCTCCATGGGCATTCTGGTTCCTAGGTAGGGGGAAGGGTACCGTGGTCCATCCCATTCCGTTGAGGTTCTTGGCAGTGGTGTAGTTTGCCGTGGGATCTGGATCGCCTGGGGATGTCCCGATCCCTCTCCGGTCTCCCGGGGGGTGGCTTTGGGTATCTTTCGGGCGACGGGTGTATCTCTGGAGGCCGCCTTTCGGATTCCGGGGGTGGTGGCCGAAGGAGGTATGCTTTGTTGTGGGTATCCGGCCGCCCTCTATTTTGTCCGCTGAGGTGGCTCGGTGGATGTGAGGTTGCTGCCCCAGATTGCTGGTTTACTGGCATGAAGGGTAGGGTATGGCATGGGTTCCATGCAGCATCTACACTACTTGCGGTGTTGAGGTCCTCTTGGGCATGGAGGGGGATTTACGGCCCTTTCATTCCTCCAAGGAGCTATTCCTCCACGTTCCCCCCTTTTTTTCTTCTTTTATTATTTTAATTTTATTTTCTTCTTTCTTTTTTTATCTTAAAAACAAAAAGAAAGAAAGAAGTAACCTAACCATGGATGCCCTAATCCGTGAACCTACCCCCGGGCCCCTTCTTGATACAGCACCCAGTTCTGACCCTATCTCATTAATGGACAACTCTTCGGACACCTCTAATACCCATGTACCTCTTGCTGGTGCCGGTTCGTCACCTGCTACAGGTACCAGGGTTCTTACTGGCCCTTTTGACATGTCTGACCTTCGCTCTTCTCTGACCTTGATTCCGGCTTCTCCTTCAACGGTGCGGCACTTTTCGGATTGCTCGCCCGTCACACGTCGGACCACCTCCGGTCCCACATCCAAACGACCAAGACCCTCACATGACGATTCGACACTTCCTTCTCATTCATTTCAGAAATGACCAGCACGTCACGCACTCCCCTTAAACACTTTGTTTCACACTACTCAATTGACAAAGTTTTTTACTCTCAGACTGACTACTCCAACTACCTATCTTTCAGATCATAGTATTGGTAAAGCTCATTTCACGCTCTCAAGAGTGGCACTCGCATCATCACGGTCCAGAATGCTGGCCAAGCTCGCGAACTTTCTCTCCATACGACCATAGATACTGTTCCTATCACTATTGACAAACATCATTCTCTCAATTCTTGTAGTGGTTCTGTCATTTTACCCCACACCATTGTCCAACGGAATTTCCAGACATGTGGTGGTGACATTTTGGAGCAGCTTGAGCTCCAAGAACTCCCTATCCTCAAAGTTGACACTTTTGTCCTCCCGGACAATAAGCAAAGACGTTATCCTTGCAATATAGCTCATTTAACATTTGACTGCCGTGAACTTCCGCCTTTGGTCTACATTGCAGGTCACCGTTTACAGGTTCGAAAGGTGACCCCTACACCGCAACAGTGTAGAAACTGCTGGTGTTTTGGTCATCCAGCGAAATATTGCAGGCCCATGGCCGAATGCCCAGTCTGTGGTGCCGACGACAATGCCAGTCCTTTTTGTACTCTACCTCCCTCTTGCCTTAACTGTCATGAGGCGCATCCATCGTACTCTCGCTGTTGTCAGGTTTACCTAAATGAGCGGGAAATCCGTTGTCTCAAAGAGGCGGAAGGCTTCTCATATGCTATGGCCGTCTCTCATCTACGCTTTCAAGGGATACTTCCCCGTATTTCCTATTCTCGCATTGCTAAACGTCCCCCCACTTCTGGGGTCTCAACTTTTGCGGCTTCCTCTGTGGTTGCCCCATCCTCAGTCACACCCGTCTCGAATACTTTTGCTGTTCTTGGCTCCGAGGTCCCTACCTCGGCATCCCATACTGTCCACACCCCTTCCTCTACTCACTTGCACAGTTCTGTGTCTGCACACCCTCGTCCACCACCCAATCTTCACCGCCCCCCTTCTTCGTATAAGTCTGGCAAAAAATCCCCATTGCCGGGTTCTTCACCTCTGACTAGTTCTATAACGTGTGTGGAGGTTCATTCTCCTCCTCGTTCAATATCTTCATCCCCCGTCCCCTCCCAAGTTTTTTCCTTGACTGCCCTCCCCAGGTTGCTTCCCCTCTTGTCCTCTCCCAAGCCCCTTCGACAGTTTCCTCTTCCATCTCCTCGCCCTCTACTTTAGTACAGTCTATAGTCTCCCCGATTGTTTCTCATCCTCCTCCTTCTTCCATCTCTATTGTAGTCCCACATTCTGCATCTTTGACTTCCGAAACGCTGGAAGCTATTGCAGGATTTATTGCAGAGTCTGAACCGTTAATGGACACTGCTCCACCTCCGGTTCCTCCTCCTCTCTCTTCTCCGTCTATACCCCTCCTTCCTTCATAGCGTCCCCCTCCTTCTCTGATTACAAGTTTTCCGCTGCCTCCACACATGGAATTTTCTAACCCTAGTCTATAGATACCTCTAACTTCAACTTATATCTTTCTTTCCATACATCATGGCTTATTTGCAGTGGAATATCCGAGGCCTTAGGGGTAACCGGGGTGAGCTTCAGGTGTTGCTCTCCCAGTTTTCCCCTGTTGGGGTCTGTTTGCAAGAACCCAAAATAATATCCGCTGTTATCCTGCCCTTTTTGGGCTATGATTTGTTATATTCATCAGATCCTTTTTCCAATGGAACCTTTAACGAAAGTGCTCTTCTTATACACACTGGTATTCCATACCGTCAGCTCTATGTGCGTTCTTCTCTACATTACACTGCAGCCCGTATCCACTTGAATAAGTGGTATACACTCTATTCTTTATATCTCTCCCCTTCGCGGGCATTGTCTATCCCAGATGTTGATTTTCTGGTTTCTTCCTTGCCGCCACCCCTTATGTTCCTTGGCGATTTTAACGCACACCATTTTCTCTGGGGAGGGTCGCACTGTGACTCCCGTGGCGTTCAGTTGGAGGCATTTCTTTCTTCTCTCCCTCTCCATGTTTTAAATACGGGTACTCCTACCCATTTTGATCCTTGAACTCATTCTTTCTCTTGCATCGATCTCTCCATCTGCTCTTCCTCAACTGTCCTCGACTTCACCTGGTCTGTCCTCCCGGACTTACATGACAGCGATCATTTTCCAATCATTCTTAAGTCCCCTTCGTATTCTCCTCCTCCTTGTAGCCCACGCTGGCAATTTGACAGAGCGAAATGGGACCTTTATGCATATCTTATTGCCTTTCATGAGGTTCCTTCCTCGTCCAGCATTGATGAGGTTTTACATCTCTTTTCGTCCTCTGTCTTCACAGCAGCTTCGCATTCTATCCCCTAAACCTCGGGCAAGCATTCTCAGAAGTGTGTGCCTTGGTGGTCTCCTTCTTGTGCTCGGGCAGTACGTTTGAAATGCACTGCGTGGGGCAGGTACCGGTATAACAGAACCATAGAGAGACTCCTTGATTTTAAGCAGTAGAGAGCAATTGCTAGCCATGTCATACGCGACGCCAAACGCACTTGCTGGCGGGATTACGTTTCCACCGTCACTTCGGCTTCCTCGATGAGTGCAGTCTGGATGAAAGTGCGGAAATTTAGTGGTAAATTCTCCCCCGACCCGGCTCCTGTTCTTCGGGTTGCCGGTGTCGATATAGCACACCCTCTTGCCGTTGCCACTGAAATTGGTAATCATCTGGTCCGTATTTCTCAGGGGCTCCATCTATGCCCCTCGTTCCTTTCTTCTAAGTCTGCCAGGGAGTTAAAGCTCTTAGATTTTTCTTCTTTTAGAGAAGAATCTTATAATGGGCCTTTTACCCTTCAAGAACTGGAGGGTAAAAGGCCCAGCTGCCGATCATCGGCAGCTGGGTCAGACGGCATACATATTCATATGCTACAGCATTTACATCAGTCTGCTCTTACTGTCCTCTTACGACTCTTTAATCTTATATGGTCGCAAGGAGTCCTTCCCCAGCTGTGGAAGTCTGCTATTGTTTTCCCTTTTCGCAAACCAGGTACTACGGAACGTGATACCTCCCACTATCGTCCCATCGCTCTTACCAGTGCAGTTTGCAAGGTGATGGAACGTCTAGTTAATAGACGTTTGATGTGTATTTAGAGACACACAATAGTCTCTCCCCTAGTCAATATGGCTTTCGTAAGGGCCGTTCTGCCATTGACCCTTTACTGCGCTTGGATACGTATATTCGTAATGCCTTTGCTAATAACCACTCGGTTATCGCCATCTTTTTCGACCTTGAGAAGGCTTATGACACAACTTGGAGGTATAATATCTTGGCCCAGGCCCACTCCTTAGGCCTCCGAGGCAATCTACCATTTTTTCTTAAGGCCTTCTTAACTGACAGACATTTCCGTGTCCGGGTTAGTAATGAGCTTTCCCCGGAATTTGTCGAAGCTGAAGGTGTCCCCCAGGGTTGTGTTCTGAGCACAACACTCTTTCTGCTTGCTATAAATAATCTGGCATCTGTTCTCCCATCCAATATTTGGTCATCGCTTTATGTGGATGACTTTGTTATAGCTTGTGCTGGTGCTGACTGTCACCTCATTACAGTTTCCCTCCAGCATGCCATCAACCGGGTTTCCAATTAGGCCATCACTCACAGGTTTAAATTTTTTAGTGGCAAAGCTCATCAAATTACGTTTACTAGACGTTCAGTGGTCTCTGATCATCCATTGTACCTATACGGCTAACGTATCCCAGAACGAGATACAATCAGGTTTCTCGGCCTCCTGTTTGACCGTCGATTGTCCTGGAAACCTCACATTACCTCTCTGAAGGCAACTTGTCATAGCCGGCTGAACCTCTTAAAAACCCTCGCACATCTTTCATGGGGGCTGATCGTCGAACTCTCCTTCGCCTGCATTCAGGCTTAATATTATCGAAACTCGATTATGGTGACCAGATATATTCGGCAGCCTTCCCTGCTACTCTTTCCAGCCTTAATCCCATCCATCACCAGGAATTGCATTTATGCTTTGGTGCATTTCGTTCTTCCCCGGTTGAGAGCCTCTATGTAGAAGTGAACATTCCATCCTTGTCCGTTCGTCGTGATGCACATTGCATTCACTATTATATTCGCTCACATGACCTCCGCAATCCTTCCATGTATAGGATTGTCACAGATGTTAGTAGACGCTCTTTATTTGTTCGTCGCCCCTGTTTACTTCGTCCCTTTTCTCTTCGTCTACATTCACTCTTGTCTTCCCTTCAGCTACCACCTTTATATGTTCATGTGACATCTTCCTTTCCTCTACCCCCTTGGGAAATTCCCGCTGTCCGTGTCTGTTCTATTTCTCTACCTTGTGCAAAAGCCCAACTACCTACGGCGGCTTCTCGCTCTTTTTTTCTAGACCACTTCCGTTCTCATTCCCATGCCATCGCAGTATACACCGATGGTTCAAAGTCATCTGATGGCGTCGGATTCGCAGCATTGTTTCCGGACAGCGTCGTGCGAGGGCATCTATTACCCTCGGCTAGCATATTTACAGCTGAATTGTATGCCATTCTTGGGGCACTTATTCGTATTGCATCTATGCCTGTGTCATCATTTGTGGTCGTTTCAGACTGCCTTAGTGCTTTACAGGCTATCCGTAAAATTGATACACCTCACCCCCTAGTTCTTCGTATACAACTTTGGTTAGGCCGTATCTCTTTAGGATAGGTGAGTACAAATAGAGAGCGTGTCTGTCTCGCGCCCAGCAGACGGAGGATCAAACCTCCACAAAGTATTGCGCTGAATAACCCAAATAGGTTTAGCGCTTAATTATATGAAAATTTAAAAAAAATTTTTTTGAAAAGGCCGTATCTCTAGCAAGTACAAAGATGTTGTCTTTTGTTGGGTCCCTGGTCATGTTGACGTACAGGGCAATGAACAGGCAGACACTGCTGGGCGGTCAGCAGTACGTGACCTTCCAGTTTCATATAGAGGTGTTCTATTCACGGACTATTTTGCGGTCATTGCTACCCACCTTCGCACCCGTTGGCAACAACGCTGGTCTGACCTGCTAAATAACAAACTTCATTCTATTAAACCGAGTATAGGTTTCTGGCCTTCTTCTTGTCACCAATGTCGAGGTTGGGAGACTACACTCTCCCGTCTTCGCATCGGCCACACTCGTCTTACTCACGGGTATCTCATGGAGAGGCTCCCTGCCCCTCTCTGTGAGCATTGTCAGGTTCCAGTATCTGTTCGCTTTATTCTGTTGGACTGCCCACTCTATCTACGAGCACGCAGAATTTACCTCCAACTTCGTCTTCACTCTACGGCCCTTTCTTTACCTTCCCTTCTTGCTGATGGACCCTCCTTTAATCCTGACTCTCTCATTGACTTTTTGACAGAAACTGACTTACTACACAAACTCTGAAGATTATACCACTAGCACATCCCTCAGTCCCTTCTACCTCGATCTCTTGCTACCCTCTCTCCCTGCACTACCCACTGCCCTTCTGCACTTCATTCCCTACTAATCATCTCTCTCCCTCTTACAACCCATTCTCCCTGCATCCTGTCCTGCCCAGCTGCGCTGTATAACCCCTGTGGTTTAGCGCTTCCTTTTGATTATAACGATAATAATAATAATATGTACTACCGGAATCTGAGACTTTAAAGCTTAATTAATCACTCTAGATGTGTTAAATGACCTTGTCAGAGACCTTGACCTATCACAGCAGAAGGAAGAACTGTTTGGATCGTGCTTGATGATTGGAACCATTTAGATTGTTGTTGTAGGTTCGCCGGTACATCAGGCCCGGGTCTTCTCCAAATGTTGACCCGGCTACCATTTAGAAAAAGTAAAACTATCTCGTTTTCATGCTTCCATACTAGTTTAGTAGCATTCTGTCAGTGGAGAATGATGTGTTTTCTTCGATGATGTGAATGTTCTTATGAAGAAACTGGGCTCTTAACAATATTTTGATGAATGGAGATTATTCGTTGATTCCAACAAGGTCAGTTTGAAAGCTGCGCTTCTTTACAACAACAATGAAAAGCCATCTGTTTAGTGGCTCATGCTGTGCAGTGGCTCATGCTGTGCAGTGGCTCATGCTGTGCAGTGGCTCATGCTGTGCAGTGGCTCATGCTGTGCAGTGGCTCATGCTGTGCAGTGGCTCATGCTGTGCAGTGGATCATGCTGTGCAGTGGCTCATGCTGTGCAGTGGCTCATGCTGTGCAGTGGCTCATGCTGTGCAGTGGCTCATGCTGTGCAGTGGCTCATGCTGTACAGTGGCTCATGCTGTGCAGTGGCTCATGCTGTGCAGTGGCTCATGCTGTGCAGTGGCTCATGCTGTGCAGTGGCTCATGCTGTGCAGTGGCTCATGCTGTGCAGTGGCTCATGCTGTGCAGTGGCTCATGCTGTGCAGTGGCTCATGCTGTGCAGTGGCTCATGCTGTGCAGTGGCTCATGCTGTGGGATTAAAGAAAACATATGAGTCCAAGGAAATTATATTCATACTAACAAAATATAATGGCCACAAGTTGAATATATGTGAGGACATAAAAGTGATATCGTTAACACTTGATTTTCTACTTGGTTCACAAACCACATGTGCTTCCTTTGTTTGTGGACTACAAGTAACGATGCTATGCACTGCAAAATCAAAGAATGACCGACAATAAAAGACCATATTCCAGGGAAGTTCTGCATGCATATATGCCACCTGAGCATCCTCGAAAGATATTTCTTCTACTAATGCATATAAAGTTGAGCTTAATGAAAAACTTTGCAAAGGCCATTGACACTGAAGGTGCAAAATATGTTTACGTTAAGGACAAATTTGGAGGAGTTTTAATTGACACAAGACTTATGACCGGAGTATTTGTTGAGCCACAAATAAGTGAAATTTTATCGGCCCAGTCTACCTCTCAGAACTGACCTCACTGAAACTGGCTGCATCAGAAGCTTTCAAAAAAGTTGTCCAGAACTTCCTGGAAAGGTATAGAGCAAACATGTTAGAAGACTAGAGCAATGGAATGCCATATATCTCTTAAAATGCATTTTTTTCATTCACACTTGGACTTCTTTCCAACCATTCTTGTTGGTGTTAGTGATGATCATGATGAAAATATTCATCAGGATATCAGTACAGTTGAGGTACACTATCAGGGATGTTCCAGTCCCAACATGTCTACTGTTGGTTTCTTCAGAGACACACGAAGCGTAAAGCCAAATGCTGAAAAATATGTTTTAATATTTTCTGCTTCCAGTGAGACCATATTGCTTAATGTCATTGAAGAATTCTTTAAAAGTTACTTTACAATAGGGATTAAGTTTTCAATGACTCATTACATTTCCAGTGCTGTAAACTTAATTTAAATAGAATATGATTGATAAATAAAAACTTCTTGGTATTATATGTTTTCCAATAACTTAAAATCTTGACATCCTATCTCAATATTCTCTTTAAATTTGGAATCAGCATATGATCGTATTACTTAAAACCACATTTATTTCAGCAGCAGACCAACCATACTTCTTGGGTGTTGTTCAGTCTTATATTACTTTTATACACAAATAGATGGATTGCTTTCCAGCGTATATTAACGCACTGCTAATTTTAAGCAATATTAAATCACCGGATCAAACTGATATGTAACAAAATTTGGAATCAGGATTGTTTCACTGTCTCGGCTACAGTGACTCACATGCTACAAGAGAACACTGTAGAGTCAACACAAGTATATATTCACCAAGGTATCCATTACAAGAGCAAACCATTGGTAGTCAACAAATATCCACTGTATATTCACTGAGTATCTACCGATGAAGTGCAGCACAAGATTGAATATTACCAAATATTATGAGTGAAGTGAGAGTGGAGTCTTCAGCGGCAGTTGGTTACATATAAAACATCCTCCCGAAGTGAACGAAGTGTATGAAATATATCAGTCGTGAGTCTAGATTATCGTCACACATCAGAAGCATTCTAAAATAATTCATCTTAATATTGGGAAACTCAACACCAGCGTACATTCACCTGATGCTGAGTTTGATTTAATAGGCTAGCAACCAAGATATTAAATATACAGTCTGATCACATGACTACACCTCATGTCTGTTAATTTATCATAACATCACATTGACGGTGGCCCGTGGCCTGGTGGCAAAAGCTCTCGCTTCACACAGTGAGGGGTCCGAGTTCGATTCCCGGCGAGGATTCAAACATTGGGCATGTTTCCTTACACCGGTTGTTTATATTCACTCATCAGTAAAATGGGTACCTGTGTGTTAGTCGACTAGTGTGGGTCGCATGCCTGGACAAAACTGACCCATTTTTCCCGAAATGCTCTGCATAACAAGCGGCTTCTATAGTAGTACAGTGGAACCTCGACTTACGAGTTTAATCCATTCTGTGACCTAGCTTGTAACTCAATTAGCTCATATATCAAATAAATTTTCCTCATTTAAATTAACTGAAATGTCATTAATCCGTTCCAGCGGAGTTCCTGCTCTCAGGAGACAGGACAAAATACTTCAATATGACGATAATATCAACTCTTCGGCTCATTTATCTATCACAATTAATCTAATATTACATATTAAACAACATTAATAACATAGAAACATGATACATACTCTAGAAAGAATAAAATATGTCATTATGTATGTGACTAGTGGTGGCGGCGACAGTGGTCATTCTCCTCCTGCTGACTACATATCTTCCCATGCTCTTATTATAAGAGAAACGGAGTGTTTGTGAGGCTAACTGCACTAGATCACTAGTTTCAAAGGAAAACACTGAAACAATGTAGTAATTTATAAATAAGAAATATTGTATAAAAACATATTAAAACATAATAAAGAATGTAAAGAAATAAAGTGGCTATAGTATGTATAAACACGTATACACACTTACCTTGGAGCAGATGCTGGCAGAGGTTGAAGGTGGTGGAAGATAGGCAGGGCGGCGTATGTTGTCAGTGGCCCTATAAACCACCAACAACAACACTGGAGGAGTTAGTTTCGTCCTTTTTCTCTCGCTTAATTGCTTACCTTACTTGCTACACTCTTAATGCTACACTTAGAAATTATTGTAACACCCTTGGCTGGCGCTATAGCCTTTATCGACTCCTGCTGCTTTAGTATCGTACATATCATAGATGTACTACATTGATATTGCCTGGCTAAGTCAATAACCCGTACACCTTGCTTATTAGATGAATGGTTCAGAGAACCGACAAGTTGATAAATTGGACACATATGCAACACTTGGGTATCTTTATTGAGGAAACGTTTCGATCTGTCTGACACAGCAACATCTTGGGATCTTGATACAAACGAATTCTTCAACACTTGTCCAACCTTGGACGAAGACCTACT
>WNWK01052581.1:0-12137 GCA_009830355.1 Cherax destructor
AGTGCTAGGCATTTTTAAATCACACTCACTGGAGTAATTTTCTAATCTATTTGTAAAGTTCACTTATGGTTATCGACTCAATGACACTACTCAGGAGTACGTATTTTCAACTTACCCACAACTCCAGTGCTCCGAACTAATCAAGCAGTAAACAGTTTACACTGAGTCTAAAAAAGGGAATTAGTGTACAATAACATAGCAGAGCCATACTCCCAGAGGGGAACTACAGGTTCTCTGAACCATTCATCTACATCCTGTCTGACACAGCAACAGCTTGGGATCTTGATACAAACGAATTCTTCAACACTTGTCCAACCTTTGACGAAGACCTACTTCGACTAGTGGATGGTACCACTATGACCCCGCCTCCTCCTGCTTCACCTCACATGATTACAGCATATAAGCCACCTCTACGGCCTTGTGCTGCACTTCTAACAAGATTGATGGACTGAACACATCGACTCCAGGCCGAGGGACTGATTACCTCAAACTCCTCCTCTCCTTATACCTTTCTACTTTGTATTGGACTGATGAAGCCACTGTATGGCGAAACGTTTCCTCAATAAAATACCCAAGTGTTGCATATGTGTCTAATTTATAGGCTTAAGTGCTGTGTGAAATAACAAAATAGAACAAATTTTGTCAGAGGAAGGAAAGTCTCCATGAAAATAAGGTGTAGGTATAATGTTATAGTGAATATCACACTGGTGCCGTAGTATACAGATAAGATAATACGTAAATGCTAAAGTGAAAACATACCACCAGTTCTTACATTCGTAATGACATGTTTTATTCATTCTAGAGTTTATATCATATTTCTATGTTATTAATATTGTTTATTATGTCATATTAGATGAATTGTGATAGATAAATAAGCCATAGAGCTGATATTAGTGTCAAATTGAAGCATTTTGTCCTGCCTCCCAACAATAAACTCGCCTCCCTCTCTCCTCCTCTCCATCTTCCATACACCAACAAGAGTCACCAATAAAGGTAAGTGTGATGTTAAATGTTCATTTATACATGTTATTAGTGCTTTATATTTATTTGTCATTCTTTTCTGTATGCAAATCTATATTTATTCTCTAAAAAAATAATTTTTTGTTAATACTCTTGGGTGTCTGAAACGGATTAATTGAATTTACATTATTTCTTATGGGAAAAATGGCTTCAGTTTTCGTTGATTTCAGTTTTAGTCGATCCCTCTGGAACGGATTAAGCACAAAAACGGAGGGTTGAATGTATACATAGTGTAAATTACCTAGGATAACCCAAAAAATCCAGACAATGTGCTATACGCTTGAAAGCATGACTGCAAATAATGTGTATCAGGACTCAGATGTGATGCAGTGACTACTGCGTTGTGTGTAATACATGTTGGTTCACAAGTGGCTCTCTCTGAGACAGAGAGACAAGCAGAGACAGAAAGAGAGACAAGCAGAGACAGAAAGACAGATAAGCAGAGACAGAGAGCTAGATAGACAGACAGAGAGCTAGAAAGACAGACAGAGCTAGACAGACAGACAGAGAGCTAGACAGACAGCTAGACAGACAAAGAGCTAGACAGACAGAGCTAGACAGACAGACAGAGAGCTAGACAGACATACAGACAGAAAGAGAGCTAGACAGACAGACAGAGCTAGACAGACACAGAGATAGCTAGACAGACAGGGAGCTAGACAGACAGGGAGCTAGACAGACAGACAGAGAGCTAGACAGACAAACAGAGCTAGACAGACAGAAAGCTAGACAGACAGACAGAGCTAGACAGACAGAGAGCTAGACAGACAGACAGAGCCAGACGGACAGAGAGCTAGACAGACAGACAAATAAGCAGAGACAGAGAGCTAGATAGACAGAGAGCTAGACAGACAGAGAGCTAGACAGACAGAGCTAGACAGGCAGACAAAGAGCTAGACAGACAGACAGAGAGCTAGACAGACCGACATACAGAGAGCTAGACAGACAAACAGAGATACAGACAGACAAACAGAGAGCTAGACAGACAGAGAGCTATACAGACAAACAGACAGAGCTAGACAGACAGACAGATAGCTAGACAGAAAGCGCTAGACAGGCAGACAGAGAGCTAGACAGACAGAGAGCTAGACAGACATACAGAGAGCTAGACAGACATACAGAGAGCTAGACAGACAAAGAGCTAGACAGTCAAACAGACAGAGCTAGACAGACAGATAGAGAGCTAGACAGACAGAGAGCTAGACAGACAGACAGAGAGCTAGACAGACAGACAGACAGAGAGCTACACAGACAGAGAGCTAGACAAACAGAAAGCTAGACAGACAGAGAGCTAGACAGACAGACAGAGCTAGACAGAGAGCAAGACAGACAGACAGACAGAGAGCTAGACATACAGAGAGCTAGACAGACAGACAGCTAGACAGACAAAAAGCTAGTCAGACAGTGAGCTAGACAGACAGAGAGTTAGACATAGAGCTAGACAGAGAGCTAGACAGACAGAGAGCTAGACAAACAGAGCTAGACAGACAGAGAGCTAGACAGATAGACAGAGAGCTAGACAGAGAGCTAGACAGACAGAGAGCTAAACAGAGAGTTAGACAGAGAGCTAGACAGACAAACAGAGCTAGACAGACAGGGCTAAAAAGAGCTAGACAGACAGAGCTAAACAGAGCTAGACAGGCAGACAGAGAGCTAGACAGACAGAGAGCTAGACAGACAGAGAGCTAGACAGACAGAGAACTAGACAGAGAGCTAGACAGACAGAGAGCTAGACAAACAGACAGAGCTAGACAGAGAGCTAGACAAACAGACAGAGCTAGACAGACAGACAGAAAGCTAGACAGACAGAGAGCTAGACACATAAACAGACAGAGCTAGACAGTCAGAGAGCTAGACAAACAGACAAAGCTAGACAGACAGACAGAGCTAGACAGACAGACAGAGAGCTAGACAGACAGAGAGCTAGAAAGAGAGCTAGACAGACAGAAAGAAAGCTAGACAGACAGAGAGCTAGAGAGACAGAGAGCTAGACAGACAGAGAGCTAGATAGACAGACAGAGAACTAGTAGACTTACAGAGAGTTAGACAGACCGAGCTAGACAGACACACAGAGAGCTAGACAGACAGAGAGCTAGACAGACAGAGCTAGACAGAGAGCTAGACAGACAAACAGACAAAGCTAGACAGACAGAGAGCTAGACAGACAGAGAGCTAGACAGACAAAGCTATACAGAGAGCTAGACAGACAGAGAGTTAGACAGACAGAGAGCTAGACAGACAGAGAGCTAGACAGACAGAGAGCTAGACGGACAAACAGACAGAGCTAGACAGACAGAGAGCTAGCAGACTTACAGAGAGTTAGACAGACAGAGCTAGACAGACAGAGAGCTAGACTGATAGACAGAGAGCTAGACAGAGAGAGCTAGACAGAGAGCTAAACAGACAGACAGAGAGCTAGACAGACAAACAGACAAAGCTAGACAGACGGAGAGCTAGACAGACAAAATGACAAAGCTAGACAGACAGAGAGCTAGACAGACAGAGCTAGACAAACAGAGAGCTAGACAGACAGAGCTATGCAGAGAGCTAGACAGAGAGCTAGATAAACAGACAGAGCTAGACAGAGAGCTAGACACAGAGCTAGACAGACAGAACGCTAGACAGACAGAATGCTAGACAGAAAAAGAGCTAAACAGACAGAGAGCTAGACAGACATAAAGAAGGCTAGACAGAGAGCTAGACAGACAGAGAGCTAGACAGGCAGACAAGAGAGCTAGACAGACAGCGAGCTAGACAGACAGTCAGAGAGCTAGACAGACAGAGAGCTAGACAGACAGACAGAGCTAGACAGAGAGCTAGACAGACAGACAGATAAGCAGAGACAGAGAGCTAGACAGACAGAGAGCTAGACAGACAGACAGATAAGCAGAGACAGAGAGCTAGATAGACAGACAGAGAGCTAGACAAACAGAAAGCTAGACAGACAGAGAGCTAGACAGACAGACAGAGCTAGACAGAGAGCAAGACAGACAGACAGACAGAGAGCTAGACATACAGAGAGCTAGACAGACAGACAGCTAGACAGACAAAAAGCTAGTCAGACAGTGAGCTAGACAGACAGAGAGTTAGACATAGAGCTAGACAGAGAGCTAGACAGACAGAGAGCTAGACAAACAGAGCTAGACAGACAGAGAGCTAGACAGATAGACAGAGAGCTAGACAGAGAGCTAGACAGACAGAGAGCTAAACAGAGAGTTAGACAGACAGAGAGCTAGACAGACAAACAGAGCTAGACAGACAGGGCTAAAAAGAGCTAGACAGACAGAGCTAAACAGAGCTAGACAGGCAGACAGAGAGCTAGACAGACAGAGAGCTAGACAGACAGAGAGCTAGACAGACAGAGAACTAGACAGAGAGCTAGACAGACAGAGAGCTAGACAAACAGACAGAGCTAGACAGAACTAGACAAACAGACAGAGCTAGACAGACAGACAGAAAGCTAGACAGACAGAGAGCTAGACACATAAACAGACAGAGCTAGACAGTCAGAGAGCTAGACAGACAGACAAAGCTAGACAGACAGACAGAGCTAGACAGACAGACAGAGAGCTAGACAGACAGAGAGCTAGACAGACAGAGAGCTAGAAAGAGAGCTAGAAAGACAGAAAGCTAGACAGACAGAGAGCTAGAGAGACAGAAGCTAGACAGACAGAGAGCTAGATAGACAGACAGAGAACTAGCAGACTTACAGAGAGTTAGACAGACCGAGCTAGACAGACACACAGAGAGCTAGACAGACAGAGAGCTAGACAGACAGAGCTAGACAGAGAGCTAGACAAACAGACAAAGCTAGACAGACAGAGAGCTAGACAGACAGAGAGCTAGACAGACAAAGCTATACAGAGAGCTAGACAGAGAGTTAGACAGACAGAGAGCTAGACAGACAGAGAGCTAGACAGACAGAGAGCTAGACGGACAAACAGACAGAGCTAGACAGACAGAGAGCAGCAGATTTACAGAGAGTTAGACAGACAGAGCTAGACAGACAGAGAGCTAGACGATAGACAGAGAGCTAGACAGAAGAGCTAGACAGAGAGCTAAACAGACAGACAGAGAGCTAGACAGACAAACAGACAAAGCTAGACAGACGGAGAGCTAGACAGACAAAATGACAAAGCTAGACAGACAGAGAGCTAGACAGACAGAGCTAGACAAACAGAGAGCTAGACAGACAGACAAGAGCTAGCAGAGAGCTAGATAAAAGAAGAGCTAGACAAGACAGAACAGAGCTAGACAGACAGAGCTAGACAGACAGAAGCTAGACAGAAAAAGCTAAACAGACAGAAGCTGACAGACAGACAGACAGAGAGCTAGACAGACAGAGAGCTAGACAGGCAACAAGAAGCTAGAACAGGAGCTAGACAGACAGAGAGCTAGACAGACAGAGAGCTAGACAGACAGCAGAGCTAGACAGACAGACAGAGCAGATAGAAGACAGAGAGCTAGCAGACAGAGAGAGCAGACAGAGAGCTAGACAGACAGACAGATAAGCAGAGACAGAGAGCTAGACAGACAGAGAGCTAGACAGACAGATAGACAAAGCTAGACAGACAGAGAGCAGACAGACAGACAGAGCTAGACAGACAGAAGCTAGACAGACAGAGAGCTAGACAGACAGAAGAGAGCTAGACAGACAGAAAGCAAGAGAGCTAGATAGACAGAGAGCTGACAGACAGACAGATGCAGAGACAGAGAGCAGACAAGACAAAAGCTACAGACAGACAGAAGCTAGAGGCAGACAAAAGGATAGCAGACAGACAGAGAGTTACAGAGAGACAGACAGAGAGCTAGACAGACAGAGACAGACTAGACAAACAGAGAGCTAGACAGACAGAGTAGACAGACAGAGAGCTAGACAGACAGACAGACAAGAGCTAGACAGACAGAAGCTAAAGACAAAGCTAGACAGAGAGAGCTAGACAGACAGACAGAGCTAGACAGACAGAGAGCTAAAGAAGACAGACAGAGCTAGACAAACAGAAAGCTAGACAGACAGAGAGCTAGACAGACAGAGAGCTAGACAGACAGAAGAGCTAGACAGACAGAGACTAGACAGAGAGCTAGACAGACAGAGAGCTAGACACAGAGCAACCAGATAGAGAAGCTAGACAGACAGAGCTAGACAGAGACAGAGAGCTAGACAGACAGAGAGCTAGACAGACATAAAGAAGGCTAGACAGCAGAGAGCTAGACAGACAGAAGAGCTAGACAGGCAGACAAGAGAGCTAGACAGACAGCAGAGCTAGACAGACACAGAGAGCTAGACAGACAGAGCTAGACAGAGGCTAGATAGAGAAACTTAGACAGACAGAGAGCTAGCAGAGACAGAGAGCTGAGAGCTCTCAGACAGAAGCTAGGGCGACAGACAGAGAATCAGAACAGAGAGCTTAGATAGACGAGCCAGACACATGACAGAGGGAAAGCAGGACAGCGAAGCTAAACAGACAGCTGACAGAGAGCCTGACAAACAGACAAAGCTAGACAACAGAGCTAGACAACAGCTGACAGACAAGCTAGTACAGAAGACTAGACAAGGGAGTTAGACAAAACAATTACTAGAGCACAGAAGCTAGATTAGACAGAGAGCTCACAGACAAACAGATAGAAGACAGAGAGCTAAGAAAGATAGACGACAGAGCTCAGACGAGACATTCTGAGAAGAACTAGACAAGAGAGGATAAAGAGAAAACAGACAGACAGAGAGCTAGACAGACAAACAGACAAAGCTAGACAGACGAGAGCTAGACAGACAAAATGACAAAGCTAGACAGACAGAGAGCTAGACAGACAGAGAGCTAGACAAACAGAGAGCTAGACAGACAGAGACTATGCAGAGAGCTAGACAGAAGCTAGATAAACAGACAGAGCTAGACAGAGAGCTAGACACAGAGCTAGACAGACAGAACGCTAGACAGACAGAATGCTAGACAGAAAAAGAGCTAAACAGACAGAGAGCTAGACAGACATAAAGAAGGCTAGACAGAGAGCTAGACAGACAGAGAGCTAGACAGGCAGACAAGAGAGCTAGACAGACAGCGAGCTAGACAGACAGTCAGAAGCTAGACAGACAGAGAGCTGACAGACAGACAGAGCTAGACAGGAGCTAGACAGACAGACAGATAAGCAGAGACAGAGAGCTAGACAGACAGAGAGCTAGACAGACAGAGAGCTAGACAGACAGACAGATAAGCAGAGACAGAGAGCTAGATAGACAGACAGAGAGCTAGATAGACAGAGAGCTAGACAGAGAGCTAGACAGAGATCTAGACAGGGCTAGACAGACAGACAGAAAGCTAGACAGAGAGCTATACAGACAGAGAGCTAGACAAACAGAAAGCTAGACAGACAGAGAGCTAGACAGACAGACAGAGCTAGACAGACAGACAGAGCTAGACAGACAGAGAGCTAGACAGATAAAGAGCTAGACAGACAGAGAGCTACAGACAGAGACCAAGATAGACGGAGAGCTAGACAAACAGAGCTAGATAGACAGAGAGCTAGACAGACAGAGAGCTAGACAGACATAAAGAAGGCTAGACAGACAGAGAGCTAGACAGACAGAGAGCTAGACAGGCAGACAAGAGAGCTAGACAGACAGCGAGCTAGACAGACAGTCAGAGAGCTAGACAGACAGAGCTAGACATGTGTTATGGGGTTCTTTGCATAGATTTGGTAATATTAACAGACGATGAGCTTGGTTTTTGGTAGCGTTTAATGAGGCGTTGGATATATGGGAGCTGAGAGCCTATGCCTGTGTCCGTCTCGTATGCCTACCCCAAGGGAACTGCTGGAGGGGCCGCACGGCACTGAGACATTCAAAAGGCAGGCCTATGATTGGCTGATGCCAGATCACATGGGCAGAGGTTGGAAATCACGTGAACAGCCGTTATAAGTACAACCGTACAGCTCGGGCATGCTACGTATGGCGTCTCGACATACAACTATACAAACTAAGGACAACAGGCAACAACTTTCAGCTGATTCTATACAATGTCAAAGTACACAACAGTTAACATTATACTTCACATGGATATTATCGTGACGGAATAATCTACATTACTATATGATGCATCATGATACTTGGGAATTAATTAAATGAGCTCATTCTAGAAAATCATGATAAAAGAGATAAAAAATAATTTGTTCGATCGAACTGTCTTCATGTGATCTACGAATTCTGAGGAAATATATTTACAAGAAGGTAGTGATTAACAGACAAGGTAGATATGGTGCACACAAATCTATACTGTTAATTCTCAGAACTCGGAGAGAACGTGAACACACAAAAAAAAATTTGAGTAATACTAAGTAGATATTATAACACACAGTTAAACGCTTACTACATATTTATCTATACAGGTTATTTACATTTAACCCCAACTCTGCTAGGGTGAGATTGATATAGGCTGTATAATTATCATCTCTGGGTGGATCAAACTCTGTTACAATAGGTAACTCAACTTCTGATTGAGGAGGATCTACACTGGTATCTACAAATGATACTTGAGGACTTCTCAACACTTGGCGTGTACGTAGGGAATAACGACATTCAGGTTGATCTGACTGATCATTAGAGGTAGAGGGTACAGCAACAGGAGAATTATCAGATTCTGTCTCACTTGTCTGATTATTAGGGGTGACAGGGACTTCGTCATCATCATCGCATACTAACTTCATATGATCTAAATGCGATTCTTTAAACTGACTCGTACTAATTTCTCTAACTTTATACTTATTGCCGTTAATATGTTCGACTACTCTATAAGGACCAACGAACTTTGATCAAGTTTTGGCATTGCTGACGTTTTGTTAAAGTTGAACAACATGACTCTGGACCCTACTTGAACTTTAGTCGGTTTGGCTTTAGTATTAGTTACTCTAGTAAATTCTGCTGTTGACTTATGAAGTGTTTCACGTATTCTTCTGAAAACACTCTGAGCTTGGCTGGTACGAGTTGCTATGAAATCATCAGGGTTATACGACGGTTTTGGATTAGAATATAACAACTCATAAGGCAAACGCTTGTCAACACCATACAAGGCGTAATGCGTATCACCTATAGAAGCATTGAAAGCAGAATTTATAGCACATTGAACATCAGGTATAACTTCATCCCAGGTTGAACTATTGGGATTAACAGTGGCTCTCAAGACATCGAGTACCTTTTATTAGTTCTTTCTGCTAAACCATTGCTGGCAGGATGGTGTGGAACAATGGTAGATTTAGTAATCTTATACAAGGCACATAGGTTTTCTAGAATCTCGTTACAAAATTCACCTCCATTATCTGTTATGAGGGACTTAGGAGTGGTATGTCTACAGATTATACGTTCCTTAAACACTTTAGCTACTGTCTCGGCAGTCTTGTCTGGAATAGGAACTAACTCACAATATCTGGTGAAATGATCGACCATCACACACAGATGTTTATTGCCTTGCGTTGTACATTGAAAATTAGTTAGCAGATCTATTGCAACTCTTTCCCATGGCTCACTAGTAGTGGGATACATCTGGATAGGATTGGGACCGTTGATATTACCCTTGTGTTTCATACAAACACTACACTTCTTAACATACTCGGTAATATCAGTTGCCATACGAGGCCAAAAGTACTTCAATCTTGCTTGTTTAATCGAACGGTCCATACCAGGGTGTGCAACACCTGGTGCATCGTGAATTAGCTGTAAAGCTACTTTTACTAGTGACTGAGGAATTACTAACTGGTATGCCCGTCTACTAGGCGTTCCCAGCTCGGTTACGCGATACAGTAATTCTTGGTTCATAACAAAGTCACTGATAGGTGCTGGTGGCTTCACAGTAAGAATAAGGTCTTCCTGTAGCAGGAAGCGAGTCACACCAGACCACAAGGGGTCTGTTCTTTGGGCATCCTTTACATCCTCAGCACTAAACGGAGGATCAGCAGTTACTACGCTAACATGACGCGATAAAGCATCTGCAACTACATTTGACTTGCCAGGTAAATGTTCAAAGGTAGGGTTGAACTCTTGGATAGTTAAGGACCATCTAGCTAGTCTTCCAGTACACACACAACCCGCACATATAAAAGAGAGGAGCTTACGACGACGTTTCGGCCCGACTTGGACCATTTACAAAGTCACACTAACACACAGAGACAGAGGAAGGGTATTTATAGGCAGGCAGACAGGGGAGGGTACAAGAGAGTGGGGAAATGTAGGAGTAGTGGTAGTAGTGGTAGTAGTAAAGGTAGTAGTAAAGGTAGTAGAGTAGACAGTCATAGGGAAGGAGCACTGCTATGAGGCTAGCGGCCCGCAAGGGGGTACGAGAGGAAGAAAAGCGAAAAAATGAAGGAAAATACAAGGCAAAAGAAAGAACAGAAAGAAAGGAAACCCAAGGAGAAAAAGGAGAAGGGGGAAGATAAGACAGGGAAGGAATCAGGTTAAGTCACGGGTGTTCTGAAGTTTAGAGCATTTAACAATGTAATGAGAGAGGAAAGCATCAACAGAGACAAAGCCAGGGCTAAGATTCATACAGGGAAAGTTGTGTATAAGGGAGGATTCAACCAGGCGGCGACTATGAAAGTTAGACGTAGGGTAGACAGTTTTAGCAGAAGACCAATCAATGGGATGACTGTGATCTCTGACATGACAGAAAAGAGCATTATTAGTGTCGGCAAGCCTAACACTATTTTTGTGCTCCTGAGTCTGTCAGAAAGAGATCGCCGTTTCTCGAGTACTGAAGAGGACAGGAGAGCAAGAAATAGAGTAGACACCAGGAGAATCTGTGGAGGTAGGGGAGGTATGAACTAGATTAGTGCGAAGAGTGTTAGTTTGGCGAAAGGTAAGTTTGATGTCTAAGGAACGGAGAGAGTTGCTGAGATTAAGAGACCAGAGATGTAGGAGGCAGAGGACTGGAAGTTCTCAGGAGTAGAGGTTTAGGGAGAGAAGAAAGTCCGTTTGCCGAGAGAAAGCAGAGTCTATGAAATGGGAAGGGTAGCCCAGGCGGAAAAAGAATTATGAAGAGTGGAAATTTCTGCTTCAAGAAACTGAGGATCACAGATGCGGAGAGCACGGAAAGAGGGAGATAAGAACACTCTTCTTGACAGAGGAGGCATGATAAGAGAAGTAATGAATGTACATGCCCACTGTGCATGGGCTTGCGGTACACGGAGAAGGCAAACCTGTAACTGAACGGTGGACATGAACATCAAGGAAAGGAAGCAAGAATTAGATTCCCAATCAGCTTTAAACTTAATGGAAGGGGCAAGATTATTAAGAGCATCAAGAAAAGGTTGGAAGAGACTTAAGTCATGAGGCCAAAGAGCAAAGATGTCATCTACATAGCGGAGCCAGAGTGAAGGACGTACATCAATAGTGGGAAGAAAAGTCTGAAGATTCCATATAAAGATTAGCAAGAACAGGAGATAGAGGAGAGCCCATAGACACCAAAGGTTTGAGAATAATATTTACCTTGAAAGGAAAAGGGTTAGAGTCCACGCAAAGTCGGATAAGATCAAAAAGACATCAGTAGGTAGGGAGATGAAATAACCCTTCATTGGCCTTCTCTCCGAGAAAATTAAGGACATCATCCTGGCTTTGTCTCTGTTGATGCTTTCCTCTCTCATTACATTGTTAAATGCTCTAAACTTCAGAACACCCGTGACTTAACCTGATTCCTTCCCTGTCTTATCTTCCCCCTTCTCCTTTTTCTCCTTGGGTTTTCCTTTCTTTCTGTTCTTCTTTTGCCTTGTATTTTCCTTCATTTTTCGCTTTTCTTCCCTCTCGTACCCCTTGCGGGCCGCTAGCCTCATAGCAGTGCTCTTCCCATATGACTGTCCACCACTCTACTACCTTTACTACTACCTTTACTACTACCACTACTACCCTTCTCCACATTTCCCATCTTTGCCCTCCTGTCTGCCTGCCTTTAACACCCTTCCTCTGTCTCTGTGTGTTAGTGTGACTTTGTAAATGGTCCAAGTCGGGCCGAAACGTCGTCGTAAGCTCCTCTTTATATTGCGGTTGTGTGTATTGTTCCAGTCACGTTGTGCCTTTTTTTATTTATAGTCTTCCAGTAGGTTGTTTATTCTGGAACAATGGTTTGAGGTGAAGATCTGTC
>WNWK01052582.1:0-12136 GCA_009830355.1 Cherax destructor
GGTCACTGTACAGTTGTTGGTCACTTTTTCTGGGGACTGTACAGTTGTTGGTCCTTTTCAGTTGCTTTCTTTTCAGTTGTTGGTCACTATCACAGTTGTTGGTCACTTTCCGTTTTTTGGTCACTGTCACAGGTGTTATCCTTTCACAGTTGCTGGTCCCCTCACATTTTTGGGGAAAATTTTACAGTTGCTGGTCACTGTCACAGTTGGTTGGGGACTTTCATTTTTTTTTTTCCAAATTTTTTCACTTTACGGGTCACCCCAGTTGTTGGTCACCCCCGTTGCTTGTCACTTTTCACAGTTGTTGGTCACTGTCACAGTTGCTGGTCATTTTTAGGGTGTTTCATCACACATATCTGGTCATTAATCATAAACCAATTTTTTTTTTCCAAGGTGAAAACTGCTTCATATCTCATGTCTTCATTTTCATGTCTTCATTTTCCCCGTCTTCATCTCTCATGTCTTCATCTCTCATGTTTTTTTCTTCCTTTTTATGTCATGGCTGATCTCTCATGTCTGTATCTTGTCTTCCCCCTCATGTTCATTTTCATGTTTTCATCTCTCATGTCTTTATCTCTCATGTCTTTAATTTTAGCTAAAAAAAAAGTTTTGTCAGAAATGCCTCAAACCGTCTAAATCTGAAAATCCAAAAAATACCATTTTTTCCCTTTTTTTTTTGCTTTTTTAATTTTTTGTATTTTTCCGAATATAATAAAATATTCTATAAAAATATTGATTTTTATAGATTTTTTAAGGGAATTTTTTTAAAAAATGTAAAAAATTTTTTAAATTTAAAAATGCTATTAAAAAATTATTTTTTGCATTTTTTTTTCGATTAAAACATTTTCAAAGGATTTTCTGTAAAACTTTTTTTGATAAAATATACCTATAATTTTAAACTCCCAAAAAAAAAACATAAAATTTTCCTTTTTTTTCCCATAAATTTAATTGCAAAAAATTCTTTTAAAAGTGGAAAAACGATTTTGCTAAAAAAAGGGTTTTTTAGAAAAAAACTCAAACCGCCTAAATCGTGAAAAATGCAATAAAATACCATTTTAGCACGTTTTTTTTAGCTTTTTTTAAAGTTTCATGTATTTTTTTAAAATAATATGAAATATTCTTAAAAAAATTTTTTTATAGATTTTTTTAAGGGATTTTTTAAAAAATGTAAATAATTAAAAATATTCAAAAATGCTATAAAAAAATTTATTTTATTCATTTTTTTTCGAATTTTAAAGGGAATTTTTAAAGGTTTTCTGAAAAAATTTTTTTTATAAAATAAAACCTATAAGTAAGCTTCCTAAAAAAAAAACATTAAAATTTTCCTTTTTTCCCCCCAAATTTCAATTTCAGTAAAAAATTTATTTAAAAGTGTGAAAATTTAAGTATTTTAGCTAAAAAAAAGTTTTGTCAAAAACAATTAAACCGTTTTAAACCTGAAAAAACCCCAAAAAAAAATTCCTTTTTCACGTTTTTTTTAGTTTTTTTTAAGTTTCATGTATTTTTCGAATATAATATGAAATATTCTAAAAAATATTGATTTTTATAGATTTTTAATGGGATTTTAAAAATTAAATAATTTTTAAAAAATTAAAAAAAATTTTAAAAAAGTTATTTTATTGCATTTTTTTTCGATTCAAAAAGGATTTTTTAAAGGGGGTTTTTTGTAAAAAATTTTTTTTTTATAAAATATACCTAAGGGTAAGCTTCCCCAAAAAAAATCATAAAATTTTTATTTTTTTTCCCCAAAAATTTTTTGATAGAAATTTTTTAAAAAAAGGGAAAAAATACGTATTTTTTCTAAAAAAGGGTTTTTCAAGGGGAAAACAATAAATTTAAAAAGTCGAAAAAAACAAAATACGATTTTCAAAATTTTTTTTAGCTTTTTTTAAGTTTCATGAATTTTTCGAAAAAAAAATGAAATATTCTATAAAAAAAATTTATATTTATAGATTTTTAATGGGATTTTTAAAAAAAATGTAAATAATTTTTAAAAATTTAAAAAAGCTATAAAAAGTTATTTTATTGCATTTTTACGATTCGGATTTTCAAAGGATTTTCTTAAAATATTTTTTAAAAAATAAAATATACCTATGAGTAAGCTTCCTAAAAAGAAAATCATAAAATTTTCTTATTTCATAAACAATTGCAGTAAAATTCTATTTAAAAATTTGAAAATCTACGTTTTTAGCTAAAAGGAGTTTTGTCAGAAAAACCCCTCAAACCGGGTTAAATTGAAAAAAGCAATAAAATACCATTATTGATTTTTATAATTTTTAATGGGATTTTTTAAAAATTTAAATAATTTATAAATATTCAAAAAATGCTATAAAACGTTATTTTATTGCATTTTTGACGATTCAAGGCATTTTCAAAGGATTTTCTGTAAAACTTTTTTAAGATGAAATAAAACCTATGAGGCTTCCTAAAAAAAAAATTAAAAATTTTCCAAAATTTTCCCATAAATTTCAATTGCAGGAAATTTATTTAAAAATTTGAAAATCTCCCTATTTTAGCTAAAAAAGGGGTTTTTTTGAAACACTCAAACCGATCTAAATCGTTGAACAATGCAATAAAATACAATTGATTTTTATAAAATTTTTAAGGAATTTTAAAAATATGTAAATAAATTATAAATAAAAAATGCTATAAAACGTTATTTTTAATTTTTTGAAGATTCAAAAGGATTTAAAATTTTTTGAAAAACTATTTTTTTATAAAATACCAAGGAAGCTTCCTAAAAGAAAATCATAAAATTTTGTTTTTTTTTCCAATAAATTTAATTGCAGAGAAATTTATTTAAAAAGGGAAAATCTAAGTATTTTAGCTAAAAAAAAGAGCAAAAATTGGCTCTAAATTGGCGAAAAAAACCAATAAAATAATTTTAAAGTTTTTCTGGTTTTTTTTAAAGTTTCATTATTTTTAATATAATATGAAATATTCTATAAAAATATTGATTTTTATAGATTTTATTTTGGGATTTTTTAAAAAATTAAATAATTTTATATATTAAAAAATGTTTAAAACGTTATTTTATTGCATTTTTACATTCAACCTTTAAAGGTTTTCTTAAAACTATTTTTTAGATAAAAATATACCTATGAAATCCTTCCTAAAAGATAATCATAAAATTTTGCTTACTTTTCCAATAAATTTCAAACCCGTGGAAATTTTTAAAAGTGTAAAAAACTAAATTTTAACTAAAAAATGAGTTTTTCCAGAAAACACTCAAACCGCTTTAAAACTTTAAATATGCAATAAAATAATTTTAAAATTTTTTTGAGCTTTTTAATGTTTCATGAATTTTTCGAAAATAATAGAAATATTCTATAAAAATATTGATTTTTTAGATTTTTAATGGGATTTTTTAAAAATATGTAAATAATTAATAAAATTCAAAAATGCTATAAAATTGGGTTGCATTTTTGGATTGAAAAGGCAAAGGTTAAAAACATTTTTTTTGATAAATTTCAATTTAAGAAGCTTCCAAAAGAAAATCATAAAATTTTCTTACCTTTCCCATAAATTTCAAAGGCAGTAGAAATTTATTTAAAAGTGAAAAATCTACGTATTTTAGCTAAAAAAGGTTTTTTTCAGAAAAAACACTCAAAGCTCTAAATCGTCGAAAAATGCAATAAAATACCCTTTTGCCGTTTTTTTGAGCTTTTAATGTTTATGTATTTTTCGAAAATAATAAAAAATATTCTATAAAAATATTGATTTTTATAGATTTTTAATGGGAATTTTTAAAAATAAAATAAATTATAAATATTAAAAAAAAGCTTTTAAACTTATTTTATTTTATTTTTGATGATTCAAGACATTTTCAAGGATTTTCCCGAAAAAATATTTTTTTATAAAATATTTACCTATGAAATAAGTTCCTAAAAGAAAATCATAAAATTTTCTTTATTTTTTCCCCTAAATTTCAATTGCGGGAGAAATTTTTTAAAAGTGTGAAAATCTACGTATTTTAGCTAAAAAGGAGTTTTGTCAGAAAAGTCTCAAACAGTTAAATGAAAAAGCAATAAATCCTTTTTACGTTTTTTTGAGCATTTTAATTTTTCATTTTTTGAAAAAAAAATAATATAAAATTATTTTTTATGATTTTTAATGGGATTTTTAAAAATATAAATAATTTATAAATATTAAAAATGCTATAAACCTTATTCATTTTTTTGATATTCTAGGCATTTTTTAAGGATTTTTGAAAAACTATTTTTTTATATAAAATAAAACCTATGATGCTTGTTAAAAGAAAATTCAAAATTTTGCTTACTTTTCAATAAATTTCAATTGCAGTAGAAATTCTATTTAAAAGTGTGAAAATCTACGTATTTTAGCTAAAAAGGAGTTTTGTCAGAAAAGCAGTCAAACCGCTCTAAATTGTCGAAAAATGCAATAAAATACGGCGCACCACGGCTGTTCACTGATTTCAACCTCTGCCCATGTGATCTGGCATTAGCCAATGATAGGCCTGCCTTTGAATGCCTCAGCGCCGAACGAACCGTACAGCTCGGGCATGCTACGTATGGCGTCTCGACAACAACTATACAATCTAAGGGCAACAGGCAACAACTCTCAGCTGATTCTATACAATGTCAAGTACACAACAGTTGAACATTATACTTCACATGGATATTATCTGATAGAACAATCTACATTACTATATGATGCATCTTGATACTTGGGATTAATTAAATGAGCTCATTCTAGAAAATCATGATATAAGAGATAAAAAAAAAATTGTTCGATCGAACTGTCTTCATGTGATCTACGAATTCTGAGGAAATATGATTACAAGAAGATAGTGATTAACAGACAAGGTAGATCTGGTGCACTCAAATCTATACTGTTAATTCTCAGAACTCGGAGAGAACGTGAACACAAAAAAATTTGAGTAATACTAAGTAGATATTATAACACACAGTTAAACGCTTACTACATATTTATCTATACAGGTTATTTACATTTAACCCCAACTCTGCTAGGGTGAGATTGAATAGGCTGTATAATTATCATCTCTGGGTGGATCAAGCTCTGTTACAATAGGTAACTCAACTTCTGATTGAGGAGGATCTACACTGGTATCTACAAATGATACTTGAGGACTTCTCAACACTTGTCGTGTACGTAGGGAATAACGACATTCAGGTTGATCTGACTGACCATTAGAGGTAGAGGGTACAGCAACAGGAGAATTATCAGATTCTGTCTCACTTGTCTGATTATTAGGGGTGACAGGGACTTCGTCATCATCATCGCATACTAACTTCATATGATCTAAATGCGATTCATTAAACTGACCCGTGCTAATTTCTCTAACTTTATACTTGTTGCCATTAATATGTTTGACTACTCTATAAGGACCAACGAACTTTTGATCGAGTTTTGTCATTGCTGAAGTTTTGTTAAAGTAAACAACATGACTCTGGACCCTACTTGAACTTTAGTCGGTTTGGCTTTTAGTATTAGTTAGTCTAGTAAATTCGTTTGACTTAGAAGTGTTTCACGAATTCTTCTGAAAACACTTTGAGCTTGACTGGTGCGAACTGCTACGAAAGCATCTGGATTGTAAGTCGGTTTCAGATTGGAAATATAACAGCTCATAAGGCAAACGCTTATCGACCCCGTACAGTGCATAATGAGGGTATCACCTATTGAAGCGTTAAAGGCAGAATTTATGGCACATTGAACATCAGGAATGACTTCATCCCAGGTTACACTATTGGGATTGATGGTAGCTCTCAAGACGTCAAGGACTTTCTTATACGTTCTTTCTGCTAACCCATTACTGGCAGGATGGTGCGGAACAATGTTCGATGTGTAATCTTGTATAGTGTACACAAATTTTCTAGGATCTCATTACAAAATTCACCTCCATTATCTGTTATGAGGGACTTATGAGTGGTATATCTACAGATTATACGTTCCTTGAATACTTTTGCTACTGTCTCGGCAGTCTTGTCTGGAATAGGAACTAACTCACAATATCTGGTGAAATGATCGACCACCACTGAGGGAACATTGGAAGTTGGTCAACAGATCTAGTGCAACTCTTTCCCATGGCTCACTAGTAGTAGGAAAGATCTGGATTGGATTAGGACTAGTTGGATTAGGTTCATGTATTTTTCGAAAATAATACGAAATATTCTTTAAAAATATTGATTTTTATAGATTTTTAATGGGAATTTTTAAAAATATGTAAATATATTATAAATATTCAAAATGCTATAAAACGTTATTTTATTGCATTTTTTGATGATTCAAGGCATTTTCAAGGATTTTCTGAAAAACTATTTTTTTATATAAAATATACCTATGAGTAAGCTTCCTAAAAGAAAATCATAAAATTTTGCTTACTTTTCCAATAAATTTCAATTGCAGTAGAAATTCTATTTAAAAGTGTGAAAATCTAAGTATTTTAGCTAAAAAATGAGTTTTGCCAGAAAAGCACTCAAACCGCTCTAAAACGTCGAAATATGCAATAAAATACGATTTTAGCACATTTTCTGAGCTTTTTAATGTTTCATGAATTTTTCGAAAATAATATGAAATATTCTATAAAAATATTGATTTTTATAGATTTTTATGGATTTTTAAAAATATGTAAATAATTAATAAATATTCAAAAATGCTATAAAACTTGATTTTATTGCATTTTTTGACGATTGAAGGCATTTTCAAGGATTTTCTGAAAAACAATTTTTTTTAGATAAATTTCAATTGCATAAGTAAGCTTCCTAAAAGAAAATCATAAAATTTTGCTTACTTTTCCCATAAATTTCAATTGCAGTAGAAATTCTATTTAAAAGTGTGAAAATCTACGTATTTTAGCTAAAAAAGGAGTTTTGTCAGAAAAGCACTCAAACCGCTCTAAATCGTCGAAAAATGCAATAAAATACCATTTTAACACGTTTTTCTGAGCTTTTTAATTTTTCATGTATTTTTCGAAAATAATATGAAATATTCTATAAAATTATTGATTTTTATAGATTTTTAATGGGATTTTTTAAAAATATGTAAATAATTTATAAATATTAAAAAATGCTATAAAACGTTATTCTATTGCATTTTTTGATGATTCAAGGCATTTTCAAGGATTTTCTGAAAAACTATTTTTTTTATATAAAATATACCTATGAGTAAGCTTCCTAAAAGAAAATCATAAAATTTTGCTTACTTTTCCAATAAATTTTAGCTAAAAAATGAGTTTTGCCAGAGAAGCACTCAAACCGCTCTAAAACGTCGAAATATGCAATAAAATACGATTTTAGCACATTTTTCTGAGTTTTTTAATGTTTCATGAATTTTTCGAAAATAATATGAAATATTCTATAAAAATATTGATTTTTATAGATTTTTAATGGGATTTTTTAAAAATATGTAAATAATTAATAAATATTCAAAAATGCTATAAAACTTGATTTTATTGCATTTTTTGACGATTGAAGGCATTTTCAAGGATTTTCTGAAAAACAATTTTTTTTAGATAAAATACACCTATAAGTAAGCTTCCTAAAGGAAAATAATTAAATTTTGCTTACTTTTCCCATAAATTTCAATTGCAATAGAAATTCTATTTAAAAGTGTGAAAATCTAAGTATTTTAGCTAAAAAATGAGTTTTGTCAGAAAAGCACTCAAACCGCTCTAAATCGTCGAAAAATGCAATAAAATACCATTTTAGCACGTTTTTCTGAGCTTTTTAATGTTTCATGTATTTTTCGAATATAATATGAAATATTCTATAAAAATATTGATTTTTATAGATTTTTAATGGGATTTTTAAAAATATGTAAATAATTTATAAATATTCAAAAATGCTATAAAACGTTATTTTATTGCATTTTTTGACGATTCAAGGCATTTTCAAAGGATTTTAGATAAAATATACCTATGAATAAGCTTCCTAAAAGAAAATCATAAAATTTTGCTTACTTTTCCCATAAATTTCAATTGCAGTAGAAATTCTATTTAAAAGTGTGAAAATCTACGTATTTTAGCTAAAAAAGGAGTTTTGTCAGAAAAGCACTCAAACCGCTCTAAATCGTCGAAAAATGCAACAAAATACCATTTTAGTACGTTTTTCTGAGCTTTTTAATGTTTCATGTATTTTTCGAAAAAAATATGAAATATTCTATAAAATTATTGATTTTTATAGATTTTTAATGGGATTTTTTAAAAATATGTAAATAATTTATAAATATTAAAAATGCTATAAAACGTTATTTTATTGCATTTTTTGACGATTCAAGGCATTTTCAAAGGATTTTCTGTAAAACTATTTTTTAAGATAAAATATACCTATGAGTAAGCTTCCTAAAAGAAAATCATAAAATTTTCTTTACTTTTCCCATAAATTTCAATTGCAGTAGAAATTCTATTTAAAAGTGTGAAAATCTACGTATTTTAGCTAAAAAAGGAGTTTTGTCAGAAAAGCACTCAAACCGCTCTAAATCGTCGAAAAAAGCAACAAAATACCATTTTAGCACGTTTTTCTGAGCTTTTTAATGTTTCATGTATTTTTCGAAAAAAATATGAAATATTCTATAAAATTATTGATTTTTATAGATTTTTAATGGGATTTTTTAAAAATATGTAAATAATTTATAAATATTAAAAAATGCTATAAAACGTTATTCTATTGCATTTTTTGATGATTCTAGGCATTTTCAAGGATTTTCTGAAAAACTATTTTTTTTATATAAAATATACCTATGAGTAAGCTTCCTAAAAGAAAATCATAAAATTTTCTTTACTTTTCCCATAAATTTCAATTGCAGTAGAAATTCTATTTAAAAGTGTGAAAATCTACGTATTTTAGCTAAAAAAGGAGTTTTGTCAGAAAAGCAGTCAAACCGCTCTAAATTGTCGAAAAATGCAATAAAATACGGCTGCACCACGGCTGTTCACGTGATTTCCAACCTCTGCCCATGTGATCTGGCATTAGCCAATGATAGGCCTGCCTTTTGAATGCCTCAGCGCCGAACGAACCGTACAGCTCGGGCATGCTACGTATGGCGTCTCGACATACAACTATACAATCTAAGGGCAACAGGCAACAACTCTCAGCTGATTCTATACAATGTCAAAGTACACAACAGTTGAACATTATACTTCACATGGATATTATCGTGATAGAACAATCTACATTACTATATGATGCATCTTGATACTTGGGAATTAATTAAATGAGCTCATTCTAGAAAATCATGATATAAGAGATAAAAAAAAAAAATTGTTCGATCGAACTGTCTTCATGTGATCTACGAATTCTGAGGAAATATGATTACAAGAAGATAGTGATTAACAGACAAGGTAGATCTGGTGCACTCAAATCTATACTGTTAATTCTCAGAACTCGGAGAGAACGTGAACACAAAAAAAAAATTTGAGTAATACTAAGTAGATATTATAACACACAGTTAAACGCTTACTACATATTTATCTATACAGGTTATTTACATTTAACCCCAACTCTGCTAGGGTGAGATTGATATAGGCTGTATAATTATCATCTCTGGGTGGATCAAGCTCTGTTACAATAGGTAACTCAACTTCTGATTGAGGAGGATCTACACTGGTATCTACAAATGATACTTGAGGACTTCTCAACACTTGTCGTGTACGTAGGGAATAACGACATTCAGGTTGATCTGACTGACCATTAGAGGTAGAGGGTACAGCAACAGGAGAATTATCAGATTCTGTCTCACTTGTCTGATTATTAGGGGTGACAGGGACTTCGTCATCATCATCGCATACTAACTTCATATGATCTAAATGCGATTCATTAAACTGACCCGTGCTAATTTCTCTAACTTTATACTTGTTGCCATTAATATGTTTGACTACTCTATAAGGACCAACGAACTTTTGATCGAGTTTTGTCATTGCTGAAGTTTTGTTAAAGTTAAACAACATGACTCTGGACCCTACTTGAACTTTAGTCGGTTTGGCTTTAGTATTAGTTAGTCTAGTAAATTCTGCTGTTGACTTATGAAGTGTTTCACGAATTCTTCTGAAAACACTTTGAGCTTGACTGGTGCGAACTGCTACGAAAGCATCTGGATTGTAAGTCGGTTTCAGATTGGAATATAACAGCTCATAAGGCAAACGCTTATCGACCCCGTACAGTGCATAATGAGGGGTATCACCTATTGAAGCGTTAAAGGCAGAATTTATGGCACATTGAACATCAGGAATGACTTCATCCCAGGTTACACTATTGGGATTGATGGTAGCTCTCAAGACGTCAAGGACTTTCTTATACGTTCTTTCTGCTAACCCATTACTGGCAGGATGGTGCGGAACAATGTTCGATTGTGTAATCTTGTATAGTGTACACAAATTTTCTAGGATCTCATTACAAAATTCACCTCCATTATCTGTTATGAGGGACTTATGAGTGGTATATCTACAGATTATACGTTCCTTGAATACTTTTGCTACTGTCTCGGCAGTCTTGTCTGGAATAGGAACTAACTCACAATATCTGGTGAAATGATCGACCACCACTGAGGGAACATTGGAAGTTGGTCAACAGATCTAGTGCAACTCTTTCCCATGGCTCACTAGTAGTAGGAAAGATCTGGATTGGATTAGGACTAGTTGGATTAGGTTCATGTATTTTTCGAAAATAATACGAAATATTCTTTAAAAATATTGATTTTTATAGATTTTTAATGGGAATTATTCAAAATATGTAAATATATTATAAATATTCAAAATGCTATAAAACGTTATTTTATTGCATTTTTTGATGATTCAAGGCATTTTCAAGGATTTTCTGAAAAACTATTTTTTTATATAAAATATACCTATGAGTAAGCTTCCTAAAAGAAAATCATAAAATTTTGCTTACTTTTCCAATAAATTTCAATTGCAGTAGAAATTCTATTTAAAAGTGTGAAAATCTAAGTATTTTAGCTAAAAAATGAGTTTTGCCAGAAAAGCACTCAAACCGCTCTAAAACGTCGAAATATGCAATAAAATACGATTTTAGCACATTTTTCTGAGCTTTTTAATGTTTCATGAATTTTTCGAAAATAATATGAAATATTCTATAAAAATATTGATTTTTATAGATTTTTAATGGGATTTTTTAAAAATATGTAAATAATTAATAAATATTCAAAATGCTATAAAACTTGATTTTATTGCATTTTTTGACGATTGAAGGCATTTTCAAGGATTTTCTGAAAAACAATTTTTTTTAGATAAATTTCAATTGCATAAGTAAGCTTCCTAAAAGAAAATCATTAAATTTTGCTTACTTTTCCCATAAATTTCAATTGCAGTAGAAATTCTATTTAAAAGTGTGAAAATCTACGTATTTTAGCTAAAAAAGGAGTTTTGTCAGAAAAGCACTCAAACCGCTCTAAATCGTCGAAAAATGCAATAAAATACCATTTTAGCACTTTTCTGAGCTTTTAATGTTTCATGTATTTTGAAAATAATATGAAATATTCTAAAAAATATTGATTTTTATAGATTTTTAATGGGATTTTTAAAAATATGTAAATAATTATAAATATTAAAAATGCTATAAAAGTTATTTTATTGCATTTTTGACGATTCAAGGCATTTCAAGGATTTTCTAAAACATTTTTAGATAAAATACACCTATGAGTAAGCTTCCTAAAGAAAATCATTAAATTTTCTTACTTTTCCATAAATTTCAATTGCAGTAAAATTCTATTTAAAAGTGTGAAAATCTAAGTATTTTAGCTAAAAATGAGTTTTGCAAAAAGCACTCAAACGCTCTAAATCGTCGAAAAATGCAATAAAATACATTTTAGCACTTTTTCTGAGCTTTTTAATGTTTCATGTATTTTCGAAAATAATATGAAATATTCTATAAAAATATTGATTTTTATAGATTTTTAATGGGATTTTTAAAAATATGTAAATAATTATAAATATTAAAAATGCTATAAAACGTTATTTTATTGCATTTTTGACGATTCAAGCATTTTCAAGTTTTCTGAAAAACTATTTTTTTAGATAAAATATACCTATGAGTAAGCTTCCTAAAGAAAATCATAAAATTTTCTTACTTTTCCATAAATTTCAATTGCAGTAGAAATTCTATTTAAAAGTGTGAAAATCTAAGTATTTTAGCTAAAATGAGTT